>JANBQC010000220.1:0-16481 GCA_027576995.1 Dimargaris cristalligena
CAGGGGCAGGGGCTCATTCACTCGTCAGGGGCGTACTTCCAATAAGTGCGAAAAATAGATAAAAAATAAAAGTAGGTAAAAAATGTGGTAAGTTCACCACAACTACTAATTCCAACTTAATAAAACCTACCGCGGGCATATAGCCTTGCCCCTTGCAGTTCTTTCTCTCTTCTTTAAAACATTTTAGTTGTATTCGAAGGTACTTGCATTTACTATCAAATCCATATTTCCAATAAGGGACACTAAAATGCCTAACTCAGCTAAAGTAGAATTGGTGAGATGGGGAGTAAGGAGGGAAGATTAAACCACCTTTTCAAGGTGATTAGCAGATTGGAAGTGGTCTACCACAGATAAATAATACTAAAAAAAGGGGATACCCTAATTAACCTAGTAAACAGGGCCTTCCCAGAACTGGTTTTCATTAAAAAAGAAGAAAAGAGATCAAAAAGGTCATCTTCCCCTGCCAGATTCCTGAATAGCTCAGAATTTTTCTTAAGTATAGCCCCTTATTAGCTAGTTTTCTGCTGTGAAAAGGGTTTACTTACTTTATAATGCAGCTAGTGTAGATTATGTATATTCACCATTTATAATTATTTATTAGGTAATTAATTACCAAAGGAAAGGGGGTACGGGTAACCTGGGAAGCTCAAAGGTTTAGCAGAATTGGTGGTTGTTTGTAGTTGGGTGGATTGGTAAGAAATTTTAAAGTATTAGAAGGGTAGTTTCATTAATAAAACACAGTTTCTATATACTAGCTGTAAGATTATATATAAAAGAAAGTTTAGGTTTATTGTAATTTAATTTAGTATAGGAATAATCCTTCAAAAAGTAGTAGAAAGTAGCTTAAAAGTATTGAAAAATAGTGGAAAGTAGTTAAAGAAAGCTAATTTGCTGCTAGTCTAGTTGCAAGACATCAATTTACATAGCATAGTTTTTTTTTGGCTTTCCCAAGTCATTATTTATAAATTTATTATAGGTCTTATGATCACTCACAGGGTCAGTGATCATTCTTCCCTCATTTTAAAAAAAAGCCCCATTGATGTGTTTATCTTCTGTTTCAATAAAAAAATAGTGCAGCTACATCAATTAGAACTTTCATCCAAATTGTTATATAGTTACATTGAACTTTACCCATATGCTTACTGCCCTTGTATTAACTAGTAAGTGTTCCTGCTGTATGTCCCTTGTTTATTCTTACACTACAGCCTTTATTAGTTAGTACTGTGCCTGTACCTAACCCTAGTGACCCACTTGGCCAAGTCCAAGCCCCTTCTACCATTAGAAGCCTATCCTCAGGACTCTTGACAGACTAAGAGTAGTTAACCCAGTAAATACTTATAAACTATATCACTTTAATAATCTTATAGTAATAAATCTACTCATTCATTCACCATTTTAATACATCCTAAATGCAGGTTACAGAATGTGCCTATTACAATAGATGGTAGGTTGTTTGGTAAATTACTGGCTTATTATACTCATAACTTTATGCAGGTAAATAGGGTGTTATATTTTGGAGAGGGGGGTGCATGGCCAACTTTTTGGCCATATTTTTGCACAGCTCTATTTATATCAGGGATGTTAGAAAAGCCGGAATATTGAGGGACAGCTAAATACCAGATTTTTATACTTTTGTCAAGTTTTAATAGTAATCTAACAGTTAGGCGTTTTTGTAAACAAAAAGGGTATAGTCCAACTGGTAATAGGAATGGAAGAACCCCAAATATAGTGCAATTATAAGTTATTGATATGTTTTTCTAGGGATTACTATCATAGTGTAGATAATCAGCTGGCTCTATAAATACTGAAGCAGTCAATGATTATAAGTAATATGATATTTTAACATTAAAGAATATTCGAAATGTACCAATAAATTGAAAGAAAATATGGCGACTCCATAAAGCCGGGCAAGAAAAATCCGGAATACTAAAACGCAATAGCTTCATCCATCTCATCGGAAGGAAAGTGTACATCACTTATCTGGGTCTTGACCCACATGTTGGCATAAATACCGCCTTTGGCCACCAATTCACTGTGAGTACCAAGTTCAGCCACCTTGCCGTGGTCCAGGACGACAATCTGGTCGGCATCCATAATTGTCGAAATCCGGTGGGCAATAATCACCGTCGTGCGCGAGTCCTTTGAATTTCTAATGTAGTCCATAATTTTAGTCTCTGTGGCGGTGTCTAGGGCAGCCGTGGCCTCATCCAAAAGCAGGATGGGGGATTTCCTGACCAGGGCTCGTGCAATGCCCATGCGCTGTAACTCACCGCCACTCATACTATTGCCACCCCGATTAAGTTTGGCGTTGAAACCATCCTTGCGCTCCATAATCGTATCGTATAAGTTCACGGCCTTGGCCGCCTCCACTACCTCGTCTTTAGAGGCCAGCTCGCCCCGGCTGACAGAACCATAGGCGATGTTGTAGTAAATGGTACCCGGGAAAGTCACAAAGGATTGGTTGACGTACGCAATTTGGGAACGCAAATCGCCCTGGGCCACTCGGCGAATATCCTGCCCGTCGATGAGGATGGCCCCATCAGATACTTCCGCCATACGCATGATTAAATTTAACATAGTCGATTTACCGTGACCACTTACGCCGACGATGGCCGTGGTCCGACCGGCCTGGATATGTAGGTCTATTCCACGCAGAACGGGATCATGGCCTTCATACGCAAAGGCAACGTTGCGAAACTCAATGTGACCCCCATGCTCTAGCTTCACCGGCGGGGCCCCGGCATCGTCCGGGATGTCGAGAGTCCGATGTAAGCTGCTTACCGAAACCGCCTCATAGTTAGTCGGTCGGAGGCGGTGGATTACGAGTCGGGAGAGTTCTTTGGTCTGATTAGTGACCAGCTTGTAGGCGCTCATGGCAAAGAGACATTCGACCTGGCTCATTTCACCGGCGTGGAACTTCCAAACACATAGGACCATCCACGGGTAGTACAGACCTCGGTAAAGCATGCTGTCCCAGGTGGATGTTGAAACGTACTTTGTCGTCCCTGATTGCTGGAAGTGTTTGGGCAAATGGTCGATAATTTGCTGATATTCGTATTGCTCGCTGCTGAGCCGCCTAAAGTCGGGAATTCGGTAGAGTCGGTCGGATATTCCCCAGTGGAACCCATAGTGTGACACATACCACTGTGGGTCGGCCCGGTTGTCGACGAGGCGACAGCAAAAGTAAATTAGACCACTCAAAAACAAATGTGTTAGCAGCAAGAGTAATATTTCGGGGCCAACCGATTGCCATACACTAGTTATAAGGAGAAATGAACCCGCGCAGGTTGAAATGATTTTCAGTATCTGATCGCGGAAATCGGTGGCTAAGCCGACGTATGAGTCAAAGTATAAGTCGGGATCATCAGGGACTTTGCTCGACTGTTGCTGGATACGGTGCATATGGGAATAAACCTGATGTTTCCACTGAGCAGTTATACCCCGGTTGAAGCGGACCTTCAGTCGATTGAATAAAGTCGGCACGATATTGTTAATGAACTGGCTCGGAAGATAATAGTAACACATAAAACTAGTGATGGTGGCGGTTCGGGTCACCAGGCTTTCTTCAAAGTAGCGTAGGGCCTGAGATTCAAAGTGATCGGTCCCTTTAAGGCCCAGCGCCAGAGCCAGAAGAATGAGGGAGCTCGAATATACCCGCCAGTCGAAGAACAACTTTGGGAGTAGTAGCGAATATGTCTTGATCTCGCGGAAGAAGAAGAAAGGCTCCGAAACACTATCATTGGCCTCGACTTCGACTGTGTCTTCCTCCTGGTAGTATTCACTGTCCCAAAACTCCATGTAGAGTAGACCCAGCAGACTACTCTTTATTTCATCCATCTCGATTTCTCTCTGAAGGGTGACTGAGGCGTTCCAGGACACCCCCATTGGTTGATTTGGAACGAGGGATACTGTAGGCTGATAAGCGGTGGTCAGGAAGCGCATGTCAGGGGAAAATCGGACCATGGCCCGAACCAGCCATACCGGGACCCAGGTCAGGAAATGGACCACTCCACCGCCGAGTATGGGTACCATTTTTTGACGGAGGAACCGAAGCTGGTATATGGCGATGATACCGATTATCATGGCGTATGCGACTGCGTGGGCCAGAATTACTAAATCGGCCAAGGATTGCTGGGGGTGGAATCTATATTGTAGCACCACTATTATTAACTCGACCAGGGCTACGCGGATATGAGTCAGCCAAAACTCTAGATGAGCTGAGCCACGCATGCTCAACCGGTAGAGCCAAAGGGACAAATCGGAGTGGGTAGCCGGTCGCGAACTCCGACGCCGGTTCAGAAACGACATCCAGGCAATAACGAGGGTCAAGCTGCGGAGAATACCCAGGATGAGTTGCAGTGGGTTGCCCGCCCCGGGAGTCTCCTCCTTGCTCCAGGTTATCATCATGGTGAAGGTGAATAACGCGATGGTGTGAACAAACGTGACTATGCAAATGGCCACCCGTTGGAGAATTTCTAATTGGACGTTGGTGACCAATTGCTGGTCACGCGTCACCGAGAGGTAAGGCAGGTTATCGAATCCGCTGGGCACCGCTGCTGCAGGCTTATACTCTGGGCCTTGTTGGAACCGCAGAAAGTGGAGTAGGTGGGCTATGGTAGCAACAACCGTAGCGTTAGGCCACAGGGTGGCCAACTGGTGCAGCATGGCCATCAACATGGAATCGAAGGGACGAGTCCAGGTATAAGGGTGAGGTTCGGGGTCGGTACTTCAAACACGTGGAAATTCTCGCAAGTCTAGTTGGTAATGAAGGAGGATTTGATTTGGGGAGACGCGTATGTCAGCACTGAAGATTAATAAAATGATAAATGGGACCCAGGGATCGTTTCACATACTGAAGCAGCTTATGGGGAGGGATTAGTGGACTATTTTATAGTTAAGCCGTCGCACGGCGAACTGGTTTTACCACGGCGACAGTGGCCTACCCACAGCCTTACAAAACCCTCAACGGAAGGTGGCTTAATTACCCAGTTCAAAAGTCGGGGATTTGGGGGGTAGGATGCAAACAATACGAATCTTCCCAGAGATTGTCAGTTTATTATTTAAATGGTATACACGTATAAATCTTATAATCCACTTTGGGAAGTGCTGCGGAGTTCCTTTCTCTTATCCTCGTCAAGTAACCATCGTAACCGCACCCCTCCGTCCGCAGTTATTACTGGCATTGTCAGGGGGCTACATCAAGGGGGATATTGCATTCAGCTTAGGCACTTGTTATACCTCATTGCATATCCGATTTGTGTCGGAAGTCACGCGCAAACTACATGGAAGGTGATTAAGGCCCATTTCACCACCCCCCAGCTTCTCCACATATTGTTATTCCCATGTTAAAATGGCGAATGTAGTGAGCGGGTTTTATTGAAGAGAGATTATTGGGACGTATATGGTGTTGAAGAATATGTTCCTACATGTTCTTTATTCTATCCTATTTTTACCCAATTACGTTAGTTTATTCTGCTATCATGAGATTATTCATGTTAGCCAATTATATTTCACTCTACAGAAATTACAACTCAATAAAATTAACCACCTAGAGGTACCTACCGTCCTCTAGCTGCTTTCTTCCCATTCCAGTTTTATTTCCTTTAAGTCCTTAGTTTTCCAACATATGGGAGCGAAGGAGGGTATTAACAGTAGTGGTGTTAGTAAACTGAGAGATTAGAAACATGTTGGCTGAACACCTTTATATAGTCAGCTTAGAGTCTAGAGTGTGGGCTGGATAGGCATAGAAAGTGCGAGTGTCAATGGCGTTGGATATCTAAGCCTTGAGGTAATGCTTTTAGTATGGTCGGGCAGTAACTTGTCCAGAGCACCTGGTTGCATTTAGCGGGCTTCGGAGGTTGCCACCATTATCGCTGGCGGGCAGGATTCATCTTTCGTCAGTGACCGGGGTTTCAGAATAGCTGGGTCCCTGGCTGTTTTGGTCCCCAGGCATGCTATACTCTGGTAAGGGTACTTCCACGCCCGTATTGGTAGTTCTGACCCCAAGCGCAGGGATAGAGTTAAGCCAGATACTACTGATTAAAAACAAGTCTCTCACCTATTTTCCCATACACATTATTTATAGCGTACAGCTTGACCGAATTTCACCCGTACATGTAATGCCATCCGGCGGTCGACACTTACTTCTGGACCATGAGTGACCGGTCTATACCAGTGAAGGGCGGAAAATGCTGGGATAAACAACGGCCACATACTAATAGCAAAATACCTTTTATTATTTTTATACCTGCGGCTTGTATTAAAAAGCCCGCCTTATCTTAACGTGCATCAAAAGTCCGACTTATTTCTCGGTGTTACTTTTTCCTTCTACTTTATTCCATTCATTGGTTCTTTTTTGCGTCCTCCTTACAATCCAGCGACCTCCGAAGACTCCCTAAAGGTTACATAAGTAATCGGCGAAATTCCCCCTTCTTGAAAGGTTGTTATTGCCCACCCGTTTGATTTTCCCCTTATTCTTTCTACTCCATCACGCCCTTCTCTTCCCCTCAAAGTTCCTTCTACTATTTGCCGGTCCTATTTCTTACGATAAATATATATACCCCGCTCATATCTCCGTCCTCCTTTCGTTGACTACAATTTTGCCCCGGTTTTCTGCCATGACGACGTCCAACTCGGCGTCCCTCCCGTCTTCTGCCGCCAGGGAGCTGTCCACCATGACTTTGGGCCGCGCTGATAAGGAGGCTCCACCCCCTCCCCGAGAATCCAGAAGGCCAACAGTACCAGGCCGGACGCCCCCAGCAGCACATATACATATACAACCATTATTTAATTACAGTGACTGCTACCCTTTCCCCATTAGATACCCATTTATGACTCTAAGTACTACCAATCTCATTTTAATACAATAATTCCACATTAAAATACCTAACCTCTACGGCCAAGGCAAGATGCGGATGCGCAGTTATATCTTGTATATAGAACGATAGAGGAGTGATGGCGCCCAACTATACCTGTTCAGACGTGGAAAAGCATACGAGTTGGCAGGAATTGGTGTATGTTGGTGATGAACAAATGGCTAATTGGGATTTCTCGCTGTCCCCCTTTTACTTCAAACCTAGAGTACGAGGGATTCATTAGTCTCCGCGATATTAATTAAGCGGTAGTGGAATAGAATCAATCAACAAAAGAAGGGTTAGGGTAGCCGGATGATTTGCAGAGATAGGTATCTTTGAGAACACCATGATCAACAAAACACCAACGAGTTCTCTGTAATTTATGTTATATTAAATTGGGGTCTTTGTTTCCAACTGGTCGACACGGCTGTCCCTATGACAACCGTATAGCACAACTCCCCATTTTATTATATCGACTTAATGTGAAAAGAGTATTATACGATTCAAAGTACAAATGGCCTCGATGGCTATGTAGTATGGCTGGGGAAATAGTTCACACACGCGAATATTTGATGAATCTGTAAGCCCAATAAATTTTGGTGAAAAGCAGGCTTCAGTTGGAGGAGACCCAGCGGGACTTGGCTTGGGTGAATAGCTTATTAGGTGATATTATTTAACAACTGTTGCGAACATATATTGCCCGTTAGTTGACGGGGGAAACCCTATGATACAGAAACAAAGAGTACCCGCTCCTTCGATCCCGGCTTTAATATACAGATTGCCCATCCCCCTATTGAACTCCAACCTAATGGTGATGGAGGTATATGGCCCGTCTTAAGACCTACCTCCCGTTTGCTTTTGAGATAGAGGCACGTCCCAGCCACCAGGCGTTGGTGGAATATAAAAAGGGGACACTGCTAGCCCAGTCTCCTATTATTCATATCCACATTCTATTATTTTATACCTGCCTATACCCATTCCTCCCATTGACTAAACATTGCTTTAGACAACCACTACCGGTAAGACTACTATAAAATAGAATTTCTATACTCTATTTAAGCCCAGTATTAAATTATTTTGCATGTTTCGCAACTTCAATGTGATTTTGGCCGATATATGTCTTATTTCTAGTAATCTAATCATTCCCTAAACACCTGTCACCATCATACCTTTATGTAGATTCCACCCCCAGTCTTACGTATTATTCAATTGCACTCGCACCCACACCTGCGCCCACCCTAAAACCCATACCCAGCCCCCATAACTTCACTCCCCTAACATGCATAGCCACTTTTGCCTCACTGCTCTATTTGGATTTGTCCTCCTCGTTTCCTACCCCCATTCCACTCTATCTGTCCTTCAGGTTACCGGGCCCACTCCCACCACCCAGTCGGCCTTGCTGCCGAAGTTACAGAAGCGCGCCACCCCTGATTTCCTGAAGGGAAGCCAATCTAAAGTCCCTGGCTGGACACTTGCGAGGAACTCAGTAACAAGCGGTAAAGCTGACGCAAATAAGCCCACCACCACTAAACCAAATTCCGAGTCTGGTTCGGGATCGAAACCGAGCCCTAAATTCCAAACCATCGCTAATCGTGTAGTCACGAATTTGAAACAGGCATCCAAACAAGTTCAACAGTTAAAAAAAACACCCAAGGCTTGAAGTCAACACTATTTTATCGTATATATATATATATGGATATCAACCACTGTTTGCCTTTTCTCCTCAACTTTGAATATCTGGCTCAGACATTCTCCATTGAATTGACCCCACTGTACTTATTTCTGTATTGTCTTCTCAGAAACCCCATTACTATCAAACTACCTATACTATTATATGTATCTCATGTTTCTATGTTTTCAAAATAAAACCTTACAATAGTTCTATTAGAATGATAAATTCAATAGTAAATGCAAGTACCTTTGGATATAACTAAAATAATTTAAAGAAGAGAGAAAGAACTGCAAGGGGCAAAGCTAGATGGCCGTGGTTGATTTTATTGAGTTGGAATTAGTAATAATAATGATAAAACCATTGTTCCAAGTATAGGGTGATATAATCATAGATATAAGTGAAGTTCAACCCAACTATATAGGGTTGTTGGCCCTTCTAATCCAACCTAATCTGGATATAGTAATCACCTATCCCAACTAGGCCTTATAGCACCATATTAAGCTTCCCATGGTCACCCCTGGTACTATGGGATCACCCCTATAACATATAACCCTTCCCCTTCTGGACTTCTTGGTTTACACTAATCACTCCAGTGCTGATCCAAAGACTCTTCCAGTCACTGCCCAAATCTTCCAGATCCTCATGGCCATCCAGTCAGCTTATTTAGCATACCTTAGTCTTAGTAGTATTCTCCTTTAGGGACCTCCCTCTGGAGTCATCCCCTGTATATATATAACTGGGCCCCATTGGGACCAGTTTGATTCTTTAGCTTATTCTTACCCCCTTCAGTTTATCCCAATAAATGATATATACACTCACTCCCCTTAGGCTAACTAGTAAGTGTGCCTACTGCACATCCCTTGCAAATACCTGCACTTAGCCTTTATTAGTTAGTACCATGCCCCCACCTAATGCTAGGACCCACTTAGCCAAGTCTAAGCCCCATCTGACCATTAGAAGCCTACCCCCAAGACTCTTGACAGACTAAGAGTAGTTAACTCGGGTGACAACAGGTCAGATAAATAGTAATTATTAGTGAATTTGACATCTTTGGCTACCATATTTATATACTATTTTCATGTACTTTCCTATGGATTGATGGTTTACTTTATATAATATTGATAGTGTCAGAAGAATAAATGACATGAGTGTATTTATTAAAAGAGGAACCTACAGTAAAGAACTTAATAATAGTGATGTAAATTCTAATAAACTAAAAGATTAGGGTGTGTCACTGGTATACTTTTATACAACCTATAACTGACATCCAAAGTGTATTAGGAGGACTGAAAATATCTTTACCAAACCTTAGGTAATAATATATATATTAATAGACTAGTATACTACCAATATAGTGGTAGTGGTTAGCAAGGAGTCCCTGGTTAGGTCAAGGGTGGTTGTAAAATACCCTGGTTCTCTGGTGTAGTGATAGGGGCTATAGTCATAGTCATTCTAGTGGGCTCCAAGGGAACTGGACTTCTTTGGTAAGCAGGATCAGGCCCTGTTGTGACTGTGGATGTAACAACATCAACTAATAAATGGTCTGTTAATCATTTACTCTGTGTAAAGAACTGAAATCAAATCCTTGAAAACTGAACTTTATTTGAAAAAATAGATGATAAGAAGGGAAAGGTGATGATAGACTTGCTGTTCCAAGAGGTGGCAGTAAGGGGGAGTATTTATACTCAAAAGGTGAAACCTAAATAAAAAGATAGATGAATAATAGAGAAAGGGAGAGAAGGTCCTAGAATATTGGATAACTAAGTAGAGGGAAAGGGAGGGGAGTTCCCAGACAATATTATTAGTCATCACAAAGGATAGGTAATACTTGGGTAACCAATAAATTCAATGTGAAACAATAGAAGGGAAAAAAAGAAAGGGAGAAAGCTATTATTAGCTATTCTTTGAACAGGGGCGCAGTCGGGCCAGGGGCAGTGTGAATGCAGGGGTATCATCTGGTCAGGGGCAGGGGTGCATCACAGTCAAGGGTATAAAATATAATAATAGAAAAAACAATATAATAATGAAAATGGAGGAAAAATGACCATACTCGTCAGGGGCAGGGGCTCATTCACTCATCAGGGGTGTACTTCCGATAAGTGCTAAAAATGGATTAAAAATAAAAGTAGGTAAAAAATGTGGTAAGTTCACCATAGTGATAATACTGACATATTACTTATTTAACCCATAGTTGATGAATTAAGAATGTGCTTGGGCCTTAAAGGTATATGGGGTGTACTGCAGTGGGTCTAAGGGGCCAGAGTACTTGGACAGCTACAGTACTTTCTCCATGTATTGATGATTGCAGGGTTGCCTTAAGCCAATCTAGCAAAATAATAACCCTAGTGTTATCTCCAAATTCCTTTATATCTTTTTATTTAATACTATTGTACAAAGTGAAGAAGGTCCCTCTGTCCTCTCAAATGTGGCTGGCACTCACTAAACTTGAGGGAGTCAGTATTGCATTGGGTCACTTTCCCAGGGCTACTGGTGGGCAAATTTTCTGGGCACAATTATAAATAGTCCAGGGCACCCACCCCACTGTCTCAGCCCATTTGCATTACATGTTAACCTGCAATCTTCATTTTCACTGTGAGGTTTGTCCATTTCATTACAAATCTATTTATATCCCACCCCTACACTTCCATATATTTCATTTATTATTTATCATGTTAAAAGTTCAGCTTCTCATTGCCATGTTTGCTGGGTTAGGCCTGATGTTAACCATGGCCAACTCTTGGGTTCCCTGCCATCCCACCCTCCTTCTCCATGACTCTATTCATGCTTCAGGGAAAGGCATCCTGACCAATGTCCCAACTGGTGCTGATGGAAGGGCCTTCAACAGCATAGTTGATATCTATAGCCCCATCATTTGAATAGTTGGCATAAATGTACAATATTCACTGCTAACTTAGTTCTCTATACCACTGGTGTATTTTACTCTGATATAGAACCACCAATTCCCCCCTACTCCCACCCACTGTACTTTTTTTTTAGCATTACGCATACCCACCAACATACTTTCCATGGTGTCATTCCAATAAATCAGGTTTACTTTTTGTGATGTATATTTTTGAAGGAATTTAATGGGGGAGGGCAAGGTATTTAGAGAGAGGAAGGTGTGATGCCATTAACACTGTGTTTGAATCTAGACTGACCCGCTGGGGTAAGAGGTATACGAATACGACCCGTTTATTCCCATATTGACCAGCCTTGGTCAAATGAGCCTTTGGTTGGACTTGGCAGTGGGAGGGTACCAGGGGGATTCCGCGTGCCACTGTCAAGCCCATGAGGTACTACCCCACACCTGGCGGTCTCCTATTCCACTGCTTGGATTTGTCATACTTATCATCTCTTAGCTTTTCCACATTATAACTTTTCGCTACTTTAGTCTATAGGGGTCTGTTTACTTGCAATTCCCTCTTACATCACCATGTCCCATCGCCAAATCGACATCGACGCCCTCAATGACGACCGGTACGTAGATGAGTTTGAAGCGCTAACCACCAAGACGGCCGAGGAGGTGGAGGCCCAGGTCCAGACCAAGGCTGGGTCCGTCCGCACGGCTCTATCGCGTGGTAACAGCGAAGAGGCCCTCCACATTGCCCTGAGCGATCCCCCATACGGCAAGCAATTCCACGGTGCTCAGGTACGTCCCTACTATTAAATACACCTTACTGGCCACAGCGGGGCTTACTTATGGACTGACAATGTCAGCTCTCGAGCCCAGCTCGCCTATTATAGGCGCATTTTAAATTGAAATGAACCACCCTAGGTCGCTTGTTGCCTTCACTAGCGTTGTGCGACCATAGTCCAATGGCACCAACTAATATTTCCAATATGATATGCCCTCTCCTGATACGACTGTACTTTTTATATTACCGCCCTCCATTTATCGGCGACTCGTTAGAAACTGAATGGCCAAGTCGTTATGGATGTGCTGAACTCCGTCAAGTCGTCCGATATTTCTTCCATCATCAAGACCCTTTCCCCGCAGGAGATTGATACTCTGGCCAAATATATTTACCACGGCCTTGCCCACCCCGCCACTTATAACTGTGGTGTGCTGCTTAGCTGGCACGAAAAGGTAATTGTTAGAAATTTCACTATTAAAAATTCAGAGACATTCCAACTCCTCTGTTTCTAAGGATCTGGGTTCCGTTGGCATCAGTCTGAGTTGCCTTGTCTTATATCCCAGGCGAACTCTGGTTATACGCAATGTCTGCATTGGGTATTTTACCAAAACACATGGCTAACTGAGTAGATCTTGGATCGAAAATGCGTTTAATTTACTCTTTATATCTAGGTGATCGAGGTCGGGGGCTTGGGTACGATTGTGCGTGTACTTTCGGATAACAAGGTCATTCGAGCCCAGTAACTAGTCAGCGACTGGTTTCTTTTAATATTTCTGACATTTACTCCTCGTTAAGCGATTTCTCCCATTGCTCAGAAACCGCTTTCGTTTCACCTGCAATATCGTGAAATACTAGTCAATTAATAAAATCGTTGGAGGTTACTCAATTTGAGGATATCCGCTACGGGACTGTTAAACGGCGCCTCAAACCAACTAATCGAATATGCACCAGTTGGATGGACGGGGGCGGTATTGCCTAAACAAGCTATGGGTAATAATGTGGAGTAGTCTTTACCGCAGTTATTTCCAAACATAATTTGCTGCGGGATTGGCATTGAAGGTTTGACCAGCCGTCCTCAAAATATTGGAGAGCATATTCGATTTGTCGTTTATCCCTCCTGCTGTACCCCCTGTGCTCGCCAAGATGTGCATTTGGAGGAGGTTCAAACTTGTTATACATTATGAAGTCCCATTGATACGATGGTTAATGTTAGCTAAATTAATATATAAATACCACTCACTTTCCCGCAGCCATATTGAACCCCACCTTTATTAAAAGCCCATGGCCTATTTTTAGAATCTATTAATCAGTGGCATAGTTAACCGAAACCATTACTATACTGTGACGGTCTAGTATTTTAACGAAATGGGAGCAGGCTGCCGCAGCCAGCAGCTTAGTTCGAATTATAGCACCTTTTATTTGAACCACGCTGTGGGGTTACTTTTGTTGCCCCACCGCCCCTATACTTACAAAAACGTTCAGGGAGATTCTAATTAAACCCCCATTTGTGGCACTTTCAATTCAATTCCAATTCGACATTTACATCCTTTCCGCTCATTCCGTATGTTATTGAATCGTACCCATGTCATTCGTTGACGAGCAATACGCGACCCTGCTGCGGTCTCTTGACCGGCAGTTCATGGACCAGCTGGGATCCACGGATCGGAACCCCACGGCGGGGAACGACCGCTCAACCTCCCCGACACCACCGGCCCTACGGCTATTCGATAGTTCGTCAGCACGGCTAACTCAATTAGTGACCGGTCCCCTCGGTGCCACGGCTGACGTTCACTCCCCAAATCTCCCGCGCAAACTCGAATTGGCCCAGAAGCTTCAGGATTGGGTTCGCACCAAAATTAACCTCAGTGACGGGCTTTCCCTCGACGAACCTAAAGGAGGGGATTTGCAGGCCGCTAGCGCCCCGACTGGTTCAGTCACGGGAGGGCGACTGGCTTCGGTTAGTATTGCTCAGCTATTCATGGAATCGGCCTCAGCCGTATCCAATGCGGCGACCCGGACTAAATTGCCCCAATATACCGAACTGCTGTGTGATTTACGGGATCTTACGGAATGGCACGGGGAGTGGAGCTACCTTAACCGATCGTCGAGTGAACAGCCGCCCATCGCCTTCGCTGACTCCGATACCATTGCTCTCGACAGGGAAAGCCATGACTTACCCACTAGTAGTGTGGATGCCGACGGTGAGTTGGAGTTGTACCAGTGGTGGCTTGCGGGCCGGATTGCGGTGGGCTTCTATGCCACGATTATGAGGCAGCTCTTGGATGCCACTTTACCCTTAATGCAGGAAATCGATTTCTGGGAGGCGCAGGACGGTGGGGCCCGCCAGATTGGCGGGTATCTACTGGCCACTGGACCAGCACGGCTTTACAATTGGGCCCATACCCTGCTCCAATTCCATGGACGTCCTCTTTTCGCCCCATGGCTCATATCACCTTCCGTCCAGAATGCATCGGCATCCGACAGCAGTATCAATAATATTGCCAGTGGTTCCATCCACTGGTCGACTTCACTGTTCCCCGATCTCTTCCACCGGCATATTTCCGGCGACGTCGCTAAGTCTTCGCATTTGACTACACATCCGTTTCCTTTGACACCATCGTTGCTTCTCCATCTGGCACGACAGGAAATCCGTCAAAAGCGAAACCAACTCCTGGCCATCCAAAGTTACCTTTCGGTTTCCATGGGTCAATTTATGTCGAGTGCTAATTCTCGATTGGGACCTACGTTGCAACCCTCGACCACCGCCGCGGAAGGCTTCAGTATCAAACAAAGACTGGTGAACCATACCCTGGCTATGCGGAACACCCTCGATTATCTCAACGCCAATGTGGGCTCCCGGTCGGCATTGCAATCGATCCCTACTTTGAACGGACTGGATGTGTCAGCCGAAACGGAACGGCCGACGCCTATCATTTCAATAATGCTAGACTCCCTGAGGGCCCTCCAGAGTGCGCTAGACACCTATCAGCTGCGAACCCGGGCCGAAGTAGCCCATCTCTATTCGCCCTCTTGGCTTACCCGGTATTGGCTCCCCGTTGCTACCACTGGTTTGGCGGTTCACCTTACGGGCCGCTGGCTGTACGGCCACCGGGGTGATTTGACACGCATCGCTCACGAAATCCGCCTAACGGCACGGGACTACCTTCAGCACTGGGTGCTCAAGCCGCTCCAGAACGTATGGCATACAATCCGCCACCAGGACCAAACCCTGGCCCTGGCCAGTGCCGAGTCGCTCCACTCCGATCTCGAATCGCTGGAGCGAATGGTGGTGACCTTTGCCCACCAGCACCAAGGGATGGACGTGTCATCGGAGCAAGCACGGCATTTGGTAGACCAGGTTCGCGAAGGCGACCTCAGCTTAGTCCTCCGGTCTTACGAGTCGGCCCTCCAGGCCCCGATCCGGGGGGCCCTTTTCGGAGACTTGATCCAAACCCTGCTGATCCAGGTCCAGAAATCTAAAGTAGACCTCCAACTCGCCATGACCTCCCTGGATAAACTGCTCAAGTCCAACGAACTTAATTTCGCTTTCCTGGCGGTTGCCCCCGCCCTGGTGGTCATGTCCGCGGTGGGATTCCAAATCCGCCGCCTGTGGAGCAGTTGGCGGGGCGGTACCGGGCGGCGCACCGGGGTGGAAATTAGGGGTACGCTTCGGACCATCGAGCGTCTGCTGAACCTCCATGATGGCGAATGTTCGACTTCGACTTTGGGTGCGGAGTTGGAATCAGAATCGAAACTCTGCGCGGGGCTGACTCTGCCCTACGAGATTCAGGGTTTCTTACTCTGCTTGACCCACCGCCTACGGCATCTGGCCCAAGTACTCCCCAACGGCGGTTCAGCAACCCCTTTTGGTATCCCCATGGTGGGCTGGATCTGGGACTCGGCCAGACCGGAACTCCCCAATTTGCGCCGACGCTTCCTGGAGGACGTGCGCGACTTGGAAGACCCCCGCTTAGACTGCAGGCAGCGTATTCGAACTATTGAGCGCATGTACCGCACCTATTTGTTTATCTAGTCGCTTCATCTTATTCCCTTTGGCTTTACACCCGCCCCCCTGCCAGTTAATTGACTCGTGTTTCACGGGACGTACTAATATAGGACGGCTATTAATCTATTGGCCCACTATACCACTTTTGCTAATCCGTTTCTATATTCTTGTAATTACGAACCGTACTAATATGGCATAGGCCGTAGTTCCAGTAAATACTGGGATTGTCTACGCCTGGGAACAATATATTACGGTGCCCATAACATAGTGCGGCTAAAGGCACTTTATAAAATGTATGGTACCATCGACTTGGG
>JANBQC010000220.1:16579-41464 GCA_027576995.1 Dimargaris cristalligena
AGGGAACAATATATTACGGTGCCCATAACATAGTGCGGCTAAAGGCACTTTATAAAATGTATGGTACCATCGACTTGGGATATACAGTAAGTCAGCTGGCTAGTTAAGGGGAGTATATTGCACGCCTAGGTAACCGACGAGTTATCGGATAAAAATAAGTACAACCTAATATGGAGGAGCAGACCAGTGGCATTGAATTATAAAGGTAACTAAGACTAAAGTAAAGGATATACATAAATGGTAATATATATAAAGCGAGTACCGGGTAGGTGCCTATGGAATAAGGGTATCGAATAGTTGAATTCGGAAGATGATTAACCACTTTCGTTCATTGATAAGATTGGGATCGTACGGGACTGTTGCCCGAGAGATGTCGGCTATAGTGATTTCCGTAATCAACTATGACCCATTAAGCCAGTAATGAAAAATATAGCAAACCAGGGACTTGGCTACTGACTTAGAACTATCGGAAAATTTGTCCGTTTTGCCAAATCTGGAGGATGAAAGCCCTATTTGGCATTACTATTTCGTCCCTGTACTGTTTGAAACTACTCGAAGGTGCCTTTATATCATGGCTGGCATCCACAGCTGTGTTCACTTTCCGCCAGACAGTGCCTGTGTGTACAGTGAAGCATCCAGAGCTTCTCGCTATTTGCATTGTTTGGTCTAGCCAGCAACTAGTTTCGGGCGGTTTTTAACGATAGCTAAATCCGCGGGGTAGCACTTAACACGCAAAAATATAACTGCAGTCCTTCGCAGGCTGAAATAACTGTTTATCCAGACTAACGACTGGCAATCTACGGGGTTTGGTCATTCATCCCTGGGGATAATTAGTCCGGTATAAATGGATTATATTGACTTAGTACCAATGGAAGTGGGCTGGCTCATCTCTCCTTCTGTATATTCATGAGCCATCCGATTCTCTATTTGCTGAAATGGGTCAGAGCAATTGGGTTTTAGAAAAGGGAAGAGGTCGAGAGAGTTTATGGTCTTATGACAATAACTCGGTTCAAACATACTACCCCAATGGAATGAGGTGAGATTGCCTATGACAAGGGTGAATCATGTAGCTCAACTGAATTAACCTGTCGGTGGTTGGAATCATTCGTTGCTAGAGGGCCCTTCGGCACCTTGACTAGAGCAATTTGAGCTCGATGTATGTCTATTCCGGGCATCTTTACGAGCGAACTCTCTACCACACCGAAGGCAGGGAAAGTTTTTGTCGCCTGTGTGTATATGGATGTGGCGGTCAAGGTCACTCGGACGGGTAAAATCGGTGGGACATAATGGACAACCAAATTGTTTCTCCATAGAACCCGAATCCCGGTATTGCATTTCTCTATTGGATAGGTATGGATATCTTATTTTGAAGGTGAACGTCTTCATTGCCACTGGGGTGGAGGAGGACTGGGTCGCTGGAGAGGGGAGACTTCCACTTCCCGAACCGGAACCACTGGCTTCGGCGCGGGAACATGAACCGATAGTCCCGGAGGATCCTGGGGTGATCTGATCAATAGTGGCCGGTTGTTCATTAGCTTGTGCGGATTCAACACCCTCGTTGTTTTTGTTTTGTTCGAGAAAGGCATTGTAGTAGGCCAACTGGGTACTACTTAGTTGACTGATATACACTAGGTTCTGATCCGTTGACCAAGTATGGAAAAAAGGATCGTTGGTTAGGTATGCAGCTTCTTCGTCGCAGATACTGCTGGGGTTGCTGACGGAAAGGAGTTCGTCGATATCATTGGGATGGTTAGCCTGTTCGGAGGCCCGGTTGACAGCGAGTGAGCCTAGGAAAAACAGACTGACTGTTCTAGTGAAACGCATTTTGTTGACGATAGACGGCCGGAGATGCAGTGCTTAACAAAACCAGGGCAGATAGATTTGAATTATTAAAACAGTTGGTGGCGAAGATATAATGGAAAGGTGCATATGGTTGTAGCGGAATAGGTCAATGTGTATCCCAAACGTGGTGGATGGTGTTTGGGTATAGAGGGGCGGGGCTTGGCCTTTTTATATGGTTTTAAGAACATTGCCTGTTCAACTGGTGACTCTGTACCACCCAGATAAATTTAGACAAGCATTGCCCTGCGGCTTTCAAGCCGCCCCGTTTATTCTAGAATTAGGCAAGGACATTTTGGACTACTTGCCATCATATGTATCAACATTAGGGCGGGGCTACACAATGCAAGCAGTTTCATACAGGGTCTAATGAATGGCAGCCCACCACCGGGGCGCTGTCTAGTATGGTCATCGTTTAAAGATAGGTTTTTCACTAAAAGAATGTGTGTCATTTCTCCCCTTGACCAGCCAAGGTCCCGCCGCTACATACTGGTTCATATCTAACTCCCGCCTATCAATAACCGGATGGCTGTGGTACGAAGCCATAGTTGCACATGGAAGGTACATAAGGCAGGTTACATTTACTCTTATGGAAGCCTCGATGACCCATTTAACATGTCTGATCTCCTTTGGAACTGAAACTACCCTTTCCTACAGCCAGTGTTGACCTTGGAGCTATTTTGGTGCTACATCATCCCTTCGAGCGAACATTCCATTGTATTACATGGTGATATATCATGGCCTTGTACTGCCCCTTCAGTCTGTTTTCGGCCGCGCTATCTGCTATATGGTTGGTGGGCTCTTTGTTGTTCATCTATGGGCTGAATAAGGTTCTCTACGGTATTCAAAGTATTATGGGAGTACGGTGTAATGCAAGTTTGTGGGTGAAGGTTAAGATCCAATGGCATGCACTGGGAATTGGGGAATTTGCATGGGGGGAGGGGAGGAAGGAGGATAGAGTCCTACAGAATGGACACCATACATACATACATTGGGTCAATTGTTGTCAGGTGGGCGTGTAACCCTTAAGCAGAACAAAATAATCGGGGGCGAGAGGGATGTCCCAGAAATACACGGAATAGCGGATAAGTATCAACGCAATAGCCAGTTAATGGTAACCAAAAAAATGCTCACCAGGGTGGGGAGGGGAAGGTAAAATAGTATACTCCTATAGCCCTATAATTTAACTAGATAAAATGATATACAAGAAATCCGTGTGTATTTGAGGTGCGGATATACTTAAAAATTTGAGTGTCTTGTGTGTTAACCAAACTGATTTTAAACGGTGCCCTTTGGAGGTATTGAAGTTGTTTGGATGTCTTAGGCTGCAATGAGTATTGTGCCCTTTACCAAAGTTAGTGCAGATATTACTGGTTAAAAACTATTATCACATATATTTGCCTATACACATATTATGTAAAACCTTATACAGCTAGTTTGAATTTCACCCATATGTCAATCCATTAAACCACCGGCAAACCCAAATATTCCCTAATTTTTTGAGCTGGCGCACCCGTGATTAATATTTCCCAATGTGACTGTGGGGTATTATTTCACATCGGCTGACGAGACCCCTTTGGGGGATTTCCCCCGCGTATCTTCTCTCTCATTACCAATCACTCTAATGATAAGTAAACCTTGGTAGTGCTCTTTTTCTTGGCTATTTTTATACTGCGCTTCTATTTCCTCTCTCATGCCTTTTTCAGTTCTACGTGAACTTCTCGGTGCAACTCTCCCTCTTGTTTCTAATTAGATACATTACGCTAGCTATTTCTCTCCGTATTGCCCTTTCAATTTCCGTACCCCCCTCCTTTATTATCCTTGGGCACCCCGTTTACCCTTAAGGTCCGGAATCCCTCTCCCTTCTCCCTCTCTATCTCTATCTCTATTCCATTGCATTCACCGGCTCCCCACAGCCATGTTTCCGTTTCTCCTCCCGTCACTGGGCTGCCTCGGCGCCCAAGCCCTTTCGTGTTTCAGTTCGGCCGCTTGTTTCTGCACGTGTCAACTCCTTTCCCTATCGGGGTCCACGTCCACGCGCATCATGTACGCCCTGGTCTTTCTCCTCAATTCCACGTTTGCCTGGCTCATGCTGACCGACTGGGCGGCGCAACGCCTGCAGGAATGGACGCACGGCTACTTACACCTCGAGTGTCCCTCCGGCGAATGCTACGGCATTCTGGCCGTCCACCGGTGGTGTTTTGCCCTGACGCTATTCCATGCGGTGAATGGGTTGCTGGTCTTGGGGGTCGAGAGTAGTAAGGAACCCCGCGCGGCCATCCAAAACGGCTGGTGGGGCCCGAAAGTGGTCCTGTGGCTGGGGCTGGTGGTCTTGGCTTTCTTCATTCCCAACGGGTTCTTCGAAGTATGGGGGAATTACGTCAGTTTGGTCGGGTCTACCTTATTTATCCTTATCCAGCTGGTGCTCCTGGTGGACTTGGCCCACCACTGGTGTGAACTATGTCTGGAGCGTTGGGAAACGCGGGGGGAAACCAAGTGGCAGTGGCTCCTGGTGGGGTCCTCCGGGGGCCTTTTTCTGTTTACCGCCGTGGGCACCATTCTGTTGTACCTTTTCTTCGCCGGAACCGGGTGCAGTCTGAACCAGTTTTTGGTTACGGTGAATTTGCTGGTGGCCCTGGTGGTGTCGGTGCTGGCCGTTCATCCCGCCGTGCAGGAAGCCAACGCCAAGTCCGGTCTGGCCCAGGCCGCCATGGTCACCGCCTACGCCACCTATTTGGTTGCCAGTGCCCTGATTAACGAACCGACGCCCGCCGACGATGCGGGTGGAGAGGGGGACCTGGGTATGTGTAACCCGTTGGCCCGCAGCCGCAGCACCCGCACCACCGCCGTTGCCATCGGTGCCATATTCACCATCGTGGCCATTGTCTATTCCACGTCCCGCGCGGCCACCCAGGGACGCTCGCTGATCCATAACGCCGACTACGACGAAGAAAACGCTTCCTCCGCGGTACCCCTGCTCAGTAGCGACTACGCCATGTCCGACGGCGACGGCGTACGTAACCAAGCCCTAATCGACGCCGTCGCCAGTGGGGCTTTGCCGGCCTCGGCTCTCCAGCAACCGAGCCGGGAGAGTGGTAGCGGGGGCCGTTACCGCCGGGCCGTGGATGACAGCGATAATGACGATGATGCTGATTCTGATGCTGATAACGATAGTCCAGCCGGTCGGCGCCGTCGCCTGGACGATGAAAAGTACGGCGTGACCTACAACTACACGTTCTTCCACTTTATTTTCGCGATGGCCGCCATGTATGTGGCCATGCTTCTAACAAGTTGGAACACCGTGGATATCGGCGACTCAGGCGAACTAACCATCATTGGTCGGAGTATGGCCGCGGTGTGGGCCAAAGTGCTGTCGAGTTGGTTGGCCATGGGTCTATATGCTTGGACTCTTGTTGGGCCCCTGATACTACCTGACCGGGAATGGGCCTAGGCATCTATCTGGATGGAATGAGCTGAGGGGCCTCGTCTAAGTTATATCCGGGAAAAGTTAGGCCTGGCGGCTGTATAATGAACCCTTCGTTTGACGAGGGGCATTTCTCTAGTTAAGAATGGATTTCCCTGCTATTCTCCTATTCACATTTTATTACAAATTGGGTACGGTTGTGCCGAATTCCGCACATGTATAGGTGGTGGGTGGATGTAACAAGGTATCTCTGAATGAAAGTACCCCGAGTTGTTGTAGCCCTTACCCATCTTTATTCAATGCTGTTCTCTTGTATGCAAATACATTCCAGTCCTACGCCACGCCCCTTTTTCCTTTTTCCTTGTATCGTCTTTAGATACCAGGCAGTTTTGTTTGTATATCACTCCTCGATCTATGATTTTTCTCCATCAGTAATACCACTGATTCATAAACGATCCCTTTCCAGTTGACTTGACATACTCTATCGGCGCATATAGGTATATTCTTTTGTTAGGTTGTGAGGGCATGGCGGAGGAGGAGAGCCCCATATATATAACTCGACTAAAAGGGCCAATTATTTAATTTCTGGAGGTCGGGGATTAACTGCTACGATGTTGGTAGATGAAAAAATCATTGTGGCCCATGGGTGCTGCCCTTCTAGGGAGTATTTAAGGACTGTGCACCATGTGATTTAGGCTGCCCCCTTTAAAATGAGTATGCACTTATGCAAACCCTTGGCATTTTGACCGCCGTTGCGTACCCTAACCACGGTCCGGTGGAAAGCCGTCCTAGGGCAAATAGAAAACGAGGAGACCGACATAGGCGTTGGTAGTATAGAGTAGTGCTCTTAATCGTTACGTAATAGACACCGCCTCCAATTAAGGATATAGCTTAGAACCCAATTAATCGCGTGTTAATGGTCCATTAAAGGTGCAAAAATTTAAAAAGGTCGCCTTGGATAATGTCGTCATGGCCAAATCTATTATTCTCGCCCGTCGTTGGATGCGGCACGTGCTGGGTTCAATGTCGAGAAATATCCCCGAAAGGCAAGGCAGTAGTGGTGCGTGTGAGTGAGTGAGTGGAGAGCGAAGATAAGGAGGGGGGGGAATTTGTTAACTGTATTGGCCCGTTCAGTTCCAATCGGGCAATTGCAGGGGCGCGGGGCGGGGCGGGTAAATAATAGGTGAAAGGGAGATGGGCGCTTCAAACCTAAAAGTCCCTCCTCCTGGTGTACTTTTGGCTACTTTACTTTACCTTCTTTCCCATTGGTCATCGCCCATTGCGGTTCTTTCTCATTAGCATTGTTTAATAATACACAAGCCAGGCATAATATTATATATACATACGTAGCGGTGCCCCCGGGGTCTTGTTAGCCGCCGGCTTTTCTTCTTAACACGTCTCTATTCTTTCTAATCCCCTCAAGCCTGACGACACACCTCCAAGGTAGAGAGAAACCTCTCCCCCCCACCACCATGTTGCGCAATACGGTGACGGCCCCCTTCAACCGGGCCTTTCACTCCCTAGTGTCTCGACCCCCGGGTCTATTCACGGGTTCTGCCTTGATATCCCTTCGATGCCCCAAACCCTCTCGGCTAACAAAGCCTACCCCTCTCCCCTCGGCGACCTCGGTGCGTTGCATGTCGTCCGAAATTGAGTTGAGCTACTTGACCCAGTACTACCGCGCCCAATTCGAACGGGAAAAGAACTGCATTGAACACGGCACGCCGGCCTCGGCCAGTAGTCTGCAGGAACTGTCCCAGACCGTCGGGACGGCAATTCGACCCAACGATGTGTAAGTTAAGGAAACCGTTAGGCTGCTTCGTGAATGGGGCTGGTTGGCAGAGGCCTGCATATCCCCTAGAGGACGGTACACCGCCGTGGGGTATATTACACCTGTTACACCTGCGATGGCTGGTCTTTTTTCCCCCCCTCCAATAGTAATTGGGCACCCATGCCCGCGCGCCCTGTGCTACGCATTTATTAATCATCCACCCACACACACCCATCGCTGATTGGGCTGGTATTATTATCCTGGTCTTTTAATAATTTATCCAATACCGCCTGTAGCTTCCCGAACAACGAAATTCTGCTCAGCCGAGTATCGGTGTACGGGTTCGACTACGACTACACGTTGGCCAACTATACACCGATGCTCCCCATCACCATTTACAGCATGCTGCGGGATATGCTGATCGACAAACTGGGCTACCCCCGCGGACTCCGGGCCACCGAATACGACCCCGATTTCGCCATCCGCGGCCTGCACTATGACTTTGAAACGGGCTGGCTTTTCAAGTTGGATGCTTTCCATAACATCCAAGTCGACGGAGTCCACTACGGGCGCGAAACAATCAAGAACCCCGAGGTGGTCATCGACCGGCACCGGGGCAAACACGTGGCCCCGAACTACTTGACGCATAATCTGCATCACCTCAACGATTTGTTCAGTTTGCCCGAGGCCTGCCTGTTGGCCGACGTGGTTCAGTACTTCTTGGACCATAACATTCCGTTCCATCCGCGCTATTTGGCCGACGATATCCGGGGTATGGCCCAGGTGCTGCACGGACACGGGGGCATCGGACCCGGACCCCTCCACCAGCGCATCATGGCCAATATCACGGATTATTTGGAACCCAACCCCCGCATTGTGCACTACCTGGAGAAGCTGAAGGGGAGCGGTAAGAAACTCTTTTTGCTGACCAACAGCAGCTTCGAGTTCGTCGACAAGGGTCTATCGGTAGTGACGGGTCTGGACCGCTGGATCGATTTGTTTGATGTGGTGATTGTATCGGCGGGTAAACCGGGGTTCTACAATTCCCGACGCCCTTTCCGACGCCTTAATACCCGGTTCACCAGCAACGGTAGTACCAGTCCCGGAGTATTAGGAGGAGGAGCAGGAGGAGGAGGGACCTCCTGGGCGTACGTGGATACTCTTCTACCGGGTGAAGTGTACCAGGGCGGCAATCTCAATTTATTCAGTCAATTCACGGGTTGGTCGGGACACCGGGTCATGTACATTGGCGACCACGTCTTTTCGGACCTCCGTGATCCGACTCTGCAACAGGGGTGGAAGACCGGAGCCATTATTGACGAACTGCGCCGGGAAATCGGGATCCAGAATACCGAAGGGTACCAACGCATGCGGCAGTGGATGACCCGGCTGGAACAACTGTTGGGCCAGGCGCAGTCGGCGGTGATGCGGTTGGACGAGGAGGATAATGAGCCGTACCGGGAATATAGTGCGATGCTTGAGTCGTGGCGTGATGAACGGCGCCGGGTGCGTCGGGCGTCAATGCTGCCGTTTAACCGGCAGTTTGGGTCGGTGTTCCGGGCCCATCAGAATCCGTCGTACTTTGCCAATAAGGTGATTTCTTTTGCCGATGTGTAAGTTGCTGGAGTGCTGAGGCCGTCTCGTGTTTTCTGTGCCACTCCATCTATTTTTATGATGCATATATCTTGATAGATAGGTAGATAGATAGATAGATTTACGTGTGTATGCTGAATTCGCCTGATACTATATTGACCGTTTTTACTGGCTTCTCTTACATATTCCCGAATATTCTCTATTTCATTCTACCGCTCAACAGATATACGTCCGATTTGGAAAACCTCGGCAACTACCCGCTAGACTATGTATTTTACCCCGAGCGGTCCTACCTACCTCATGAGCGTTACCATTAGATTAGTTTCGCAATTCGATCAAGTTCGGATTCTGCCTAAGCCGGCGATAGTACGTTTGATTGATATATATATATATAAATGTATAAGTGTATGGAGCGGTGTTTTTATTATTCTGGTAAAGTGGAGGATGTAATGGGTAGTATGTAATGAATGGCCTTGTATTCGCGTCTATTATTTGAAAATGACTCTTTAGGGTTTTGCGCGGTCTACGAGTTAGGCTGACTCTAGTAGCTAATAGGTTAGTAGACCGAACGTGGGGGGGGGGGTGAATGCGAGGAAGTAGATCATGTACATGGGGTTAGCTTAATATCGCGATGGTATACCAGATAGTAATGATATGCGGTTGCCTATGAGCCTCCCACGTAGCCGCACATGGGGTTCTCATTACAGTGCTGATGATGTACGCAGAGCCCCCCCCCCCCCGGTTCGAATATGCATTAGCCTTGTTATACGGATAATGGCCAATTTAAACATGGGGGGCTTTAGTTTTAGTGGGAGGTTGTGGCCGATTTGAAGCGGGGATTGGCCGGAAGATCGAGATGAGATAGTAGGAGAAGGCCATGGAAGGTGATTATATATCGACCCAAGTGAGTCATTTTAGGGCAGTAATCGCTACTATATTGTCAATACTAGCTAGTGTACATTCCTCGTGCACATCCGTTTGGCCATACCAGCCAATCGAACAGGTCTAGTTCGGCTCCGCTTTATACTTGGCAATGGGAACAACGACAAGCCCTTGTTCTCTTTACAGTAGTTGACATACATGCCCAGATAGAGGAGCCACACTGTGGATTAAGGGGGTGGGGAATATTTAGTATCACACGCGCAGAGAGGGTGAGTGGGAGACACTACTAAACTCCTTTTATTCATACACCCTATGCCGAATAGAGGAGAGCTGAGCGAGTGTATATGCTTAAGATTTGCTATAGATATATATATTCTATTTTTTTTAATTTATATTACATTGTTACTTATGATTTTTTTTAGCGCAACCAAAAAAAAAAAAAACTGGTGACGGAGTGAACTTAGCTTAGTCCAAATTGAGCGCTGATTGGTTACCACATTTCGATTGACCAGTACCCACATGTTGCGGGGATAATTTTTTTTCCCATGGACCGAATATTTTTTACCGTGTACCTATTGCTTTAGGGTTAGGGTATTGGTGTGTGGTAGTCAATGGCGGGAAGGAAAGAAGGAAAAAAAAAAGAGAGCCGGAAATCGGCAATTGTGTGGTAAGTCAGGGTAGGAGTTATCAGGCGGGTTTCACTCGCCCTCTCCCCGTCCCTTCTCTTTCTTTCTGTCATTTTTTTTATTTGACTGAACGGGTTTTTGAAATAAAACTTGGTTGGAATATCGACGTAAACGGGCGAAGTACCACCCATCGACCCCGCGTGTCTTAATAACCCTCGCGGTCGTTTCTACGTCGTCCACACCACCTCCTCTCTCCTTCTCTCGTACGCAACAGTCGGCTAGACCCCCGCGTGTTCGACAGCCCATACATAGCATATACCCTCTTTGTGGCCTAGGCAGTTCGAATATACTCCCGTTTAATTACTCATCGCAATAGCCGCAACCTCAACCTCCAAACAAAAGGTCACCCTTAGACTTGGCGCCCTACGGCGAGGTAGATTCCCTTCTCAATTCTATTCAATTCTATTACATTCGAGCCTCATTCGCGTTAGTTAGTCGTACACTTGGTGAGGAGGCCCCTTCCCTCTCCCGCGCATACAAACACGCCCCCACTTTCCACTGCTGCGCCCCACGCCATTGGAGTCCATCGATATTACGACAATTAGCAGCTATATTAGTAGATATACTACCGCATATAATCCATCAGGTAAACTCCTCTCCAATTTAATTTTAGCTGCCATTGGATAGTCCACATCCCCCCTTCGATATACCTGGCCCGCCCGGGGATGGTGTCACAGCAGTGTATAGTATAATCCCCCAATTTACCCATTCAGGGTTGCCCCAACCTGTCAACCGCCATGGCCCTATTATTACACTGCCTATTTATCCAAGTAGCAGCCAGCTTAATCCCTCTACACACCCCACCTTTGCAGCCTGCCGATATACCAGGTGGTATGTCACATCGCCTACCCTACCCTACCCTAACCACCCCCTCTTCCCTGCTATATGCCTCTGCTATCCTGATCCCTGCCGCCATAGCTAATACCACCACCGTACCTATTCAAAAACTAGGTAATGAGCGAAATCATACTGAAAGGGTCGGTCCGTTCCTGGGGCCAATCGAGTGGTGACACTAAGCATCCGCAGATGCCTACCACTGCCTCTTTCCAAGGCCCCTCTACCACACCACGCATCCCGCTGTTGATTGCTGCTCCCCGCCACGTGTCGCCCTCCTTGCTTCCCTCCTCTTTGTCACCGTCGCCCAGTCCCACTAAACCCCACCCGCCCACGGATCTCCGCCCAATTCACCCCGCCATCCCAGGATGGTTTCATCCAGCCGACGGTGCTTTGTTGCTCAATTCTTCTACTAGCCCACGGAAACCAACCAATTCGGCTTCGGTGGCGGCCACCCAGCGGTCTGGGCATGGTTATAACTCCACCAGCGGTGGAGGGGGCTCGTCCAATGCTAATGGCTCACATTCCTATAGCGGAAACGGGCGAACACCCACAGATTCGAATCACGCGGGAAATACTAATGGCGGTAGAGAGGAAGGAAAAGGGGGCGACAGTAGTGGCAGCAGTGGTGGAAATAACCAGAGGTCTGGTAATCGCCGTGATCACTCCAACGACGACTCAGACGATGGAGACACGAATAATTCCCGGGACCCCAATGCCAAACGCCAGCGCTGCTACCCGTGTCTCGAACCCGCCTGCGGTAAAATGTTCTACCAACGGGCCCATCTCAAGATCCACGAACGGTCCCACACCGGTTACCGCCCCTACAAGTGCAGTTTCGAGGACTGTGACAAGTCATTCACCCAGCTGGGTAACCTCAAGACCCACGAGCGGCGGCACACGGGCGAACGGCCCTACAAATGCTGCCACGAGGGCTGTGGCAAGGGCTTTTCCCAGCTCGGTAATTTGCGTACCCACGAGCGGACCCACCTTAACGTGAAGCCCTTCTTTTGTGATATTGACGGGTGCTCCAAGCAGTTCACCCAGATGGGCAATCTGCGCACCCATCAGCGTAAGGTGCATTCCATTGAATTTAGCCCTACTGCCACAAAATCCCCCGCCCCTCCGTCCGGCAAAGACTCAGGCATCTCCCCAGCTGCCCCTGATACGCCGTCTAAGCCTCCACGGGTCAACCGGAAACGCGCCAAGAAGAATCCCGCCCCATCTACTACCCCTGTCAAAACACCGGCCCTCGCCGCGAATACATCCGCACCCGTCCCGCAAAATACCCCGAGGGGGGGCACCAATGTGGGCTCGTTCATCATCGCTAAGTCTGAACCTGATATCAGCAGTTTGGCACACTCCGAACCCTACCTAAAAATGGAAGTGACCATGCCCGCCCCTACGAATTTGAGCCCACACCCACCCCCAATCGGCACTACTACTGCTTCCACTGTCACCCCTCAACTGCCTAATTCCCATGTCAATACGATGGCATTAGGAGGTGCCATGTCCACTCCACTGTCCACTGTGTCGCCCGTTACCATGAGTGCCACTAATAGCAACCATACTAACGCCCCCCATAACGGTACTGCGGTACCTAATCAATTGGCGGGGGGGCAAACTCATGAGCAGAGTGCTGAATTACTCAAGAGCCTCAAGGGTCTTCTCGAACGGCGTCAACAACTCGAGGCGTCGGCTAATCAGTACGTGGGCGCTGTTGATTCATCTATGACTACCCCTAGTGCAACGATGGCAGCGGCGCCTGCCGGAGGAGGAGGTGGAATTTCGGTCACCAATTCGCCGGCCCTTAATTCGTTTCAGCAACATCCTAGTCCAAATCATCACCACCATCACCCCCAGACGCAACCCCAGCAGTCACTCCCGCCCCACACCCACGCTCACCCCATGATGGCAGTCCCCCAGACTAACCGATCGCAGTCACAGCAGCCAGCTCCACCTACAACAGCCCAAATCGCCGGGGCCCTACCGGCCCTCCCGGTGGGAAGCTCGGTTAGTGTGGGTTCGCCCTATGCGGAGGTTAATGTCAATTCTACCGCAAGTTTGACCGGTCTTCCAGTGGTAATGGTGTCCCAATCACAGATGACTGCTACTATCCAGCAACAGCAACAGCAACACCACCGCCAACAGCTTTTGTTTCAGCAACAGCGACAACAGCAGCAACAGCACCAACAACAACCCCAGCACCAACAGCAACCCCATAATCAGGCCATCGCACAAGCACAGGTCCAAATGCAGTCCAATCACCCCTATTTTTGCCAGTGATCGGGCATCCATTGTATGACTCTGCTTCTGCTGGGAGAATAGGACTATACTAGTGGATGGGAATATTTTTTAGCTAAAAATGTCTACTTTGGTATTTTATATTTTGGGTGGCTGCTGACTAATACATCTATATTTTATTTTGGGTTGGGTTGGGTTGGTTATTTCTGCGGTACTTTACCACCCACCCACCTTCCATACTCCGTCTCGGCATCTCCTGCTGGTCGAATACCACCATGCTACCTACCTATCTATTAATTGCATGTCAGTGAGATTGCATATTTGTTTGGGGTTAAGCTAATTTATTGGACCCACCAACCCCCAGGGCCAACCGTGTTCTTAATTTTAGATCACACTCGCCTATAGTTGAGCATGGTTTTTTTAAAAAAATTATTATTCGAATAGCATCCCTTAGTTCAGTGAGTGGCACTGCCCCTAAATCACACCTGAATCATATACAGCTTTTGTGAATCCCCACATTACACGTATAATGTTGCCTTTCGTAGTACACCGCCAATCCCCACAGAAATAGAATCCCCTCCCCTTCCACCCCCCCGGCCTTTCTCGCTTCGTCCTCTGCGTCGGGCAATTTTCGTGTCTTAGTTACAGCTGTCTACTTTACCTGTAACCAATTCCCTGGACTTCTCCACACACACACAGCCCCTCTCCTCACTTCCTTTATGTGCCTCCGATTCCTAATCGCACTTCGATCATCCCGTTTCGAGAGATCAGGGCGGTGGATACAAACAAGTGAGTAATAACCACTGTTAATATAAACCATTTCGAAATATATATTCTATAGTTTTTCTAGATACTGAGTATTTAATGTAAAGTAAAGTGTAAAATGTGAATGTAAACATATAGATTGAACATGGCTTACGTGTGAGTACAAGCATAGAGTACTCGGGTAAATATCTCACAAGATGAGGTATTTCGCATTGAGTAATATATTGGCAAAAATACTTTATTCTAGACGTAGATTGCTAACGAACTTCGCATCAGTTTTAGCCGGCAGAGCTAATAATGGGGAGCGTCGAGTTGCTGTGGCTTATTTAGTATACATAGATGGCATTTCGCCCCGGTATAGGCCAATCTAAAATATCTAGCTAGTAATCCGGAGACATTTAATAGTTTAAAATATTAGATACATGTATGTCTGATCACACCCTTCACTAAGCAGAAATACCATGGCTCGGGCTTAGTGAGTGTTATGTTTTCCCTGTACTGGATTTTGTAACTTTCTAATTGATTTATCGAAGCGGTTAATTGATAGTTCGTAAGTCATTTATGAAAGGATATGAATGGTCCAGGATAAACCTTTTTAGAGAAGTTCCAATAAGTTACTTTAATACTACCCGAAGATGAATAGGGATGAGGGGGAGGACTATCTGGCCCGCAAAAGAGGTGTGGTAAAATGTTGAGAGTATTTGGGCAGGGTTGCATATATCTTCATAAAATATATCATTCTATGTGGACCAGAGCTGAACCAGTTCTGAAATATACCTCACTGGAAATCAAGCATGTTGCCAAGACCCAGGGGAGATAGTCCCGAAACGAGGTAAGGGATGAAGGGGGGGGAGAGGGAGTTCCAGGAGGAAAGCGGTGCTATGTTGCAACAACTGTGCCATGACTGACCCCCACATCCCCCAGGTCAGTTCAATACCGACCGACACTGCCCATCCCATGGATTTTTTGAGCTAATAGGACGAGTAAGTAGAGGTAAGAGTTACTCCGCTTCAATTTGCTTTATTAAAAATAAGTAGTTGAGAAGTACAACAGTCCAAAGGGAGAGGAAAACGGTTGTCTTTATATTCTCATATATATATATATATATATATTTGGGGAGGGGGACCCTTACATCTGTCTTTCTATCCACTTTCTTCCAAGTACGGGCGCGTGTACATACTGGACTATGAACCAAACAAATGATCCAACTGGTGCTGGGCCCAGTCCCGTTTGGTATCGAAGGTAATACCGCAGAGTTTACATTTCCAACTGCCGTTGGTATTATAGTTTCGGCCCGGACGAGAAAACCTTTCGGAGGTGGCCCCATGGAAAGAGGAGGCGGTGGCCTGATTCACCACCGGCAGGTCGATTGAGTAGTGGTCATGATCGGGGCTATTCATACCGGTGGGGGAGGCGACGGCGGTAGCGGACATGGAGATCAAGGTAACCAAAATGGCCCAAGTGGACACTGGGAGGAACTGCATGATGATGCTGATGATAATGGTGGTGGTGCTAAGGTTCAGGATTACTGGTGGAGAGCAGCTGAGGGGACATAAAATAGACGGAGAAGGGGTATGTTGGTGGTATTAGACTAGAGGTCAACGGGGTTGCGGTGAATGATATAGGGGTGGGGAGGAAAGCGTTGGCCAGATCTGAATACTGAACCCTATTGAACTGGCAATGCTCCCTTATATATATATATATCTAGGGACCAGCCCTATCGGTTGTTTTCGTGGGATGCTTTCGACACCTTTTTTGCTTCTACTCCACCACCCTCCCCTGGCCCAAAACTAATGTTGTAGCTCTACAGTCACTAGCAGGTAAGGTGTAACTGTAAGAAGGTAGACCTGTGGAGTTTGACAGCCCTTTTCGGCTATTAGAACCTCCCGACCATGAATAGCTCGCTCTCCAAATTAAATAAAGCTTAATGGATATACGTGTGTGTGTGCCGAAACATGGCAATGGTGACTAGTTGAAAAACTGACTTACCATGGACGTATTCCCTTTGTGCAATTAGAGATGTCCTAATCTGATTGCCATATTCGGACGGTTGGGAAGTCTCCGTAGTTGAATATATTATTACCGATAACCATGTCGTGTGCCCGAAACTGTTCACTCAGCTGACTTGGTCGGTTACTCGGCAGTTCCACCATGCTCTCACCCACCCACCCATACACACCATTTTCCCCCCCTTCGCCGGCCATTACCACTGACATTTCATAAAGCTAGATGGCTATCCCCCATTTTTACATATTTCCAATCACTCCGTTAGCAGCGATAATTTTTTATTTTGAGATGGCGTAGTTTTTAGACCCGCGGGCTGGCTAGCACGCGGGATGGTCAGTAAAAAAGGGGAGGAGGATGGTGTAGGGTGAAAAAGAGCTGTAATATTATAGGGGGGGTTGGTCCTGTCAATATGTAATAATGTATCATGGGCCCACATTCAATCCCATAGGGTACCACAAACGCACGCCACCATTTCGGAAAAGTAGAATGGATTAGAGTTAAGAAAGAAGCACATCCGGTCCTAACGGGGATTCAGTCCAACATTCCTTACTCGTATATATATATATATATACTCTATAATACTACCAACACTTATAATTACTGACATCTTTTAGGTTTGGCCTTAGATCATATGTAACAGTGATTCATGGGAGTAGGTGTCCTTTCTTGTTTCCGTTGAGTTGGTTTAACCTAGGCCATAATGCCCCCACAAAGCATCCCCCCTGTTCTTATTATTATGTATGAAAACCCCCGTAATATTTCCGAACACCTACCGTAGTTGCGCCCCCTTGTTTCCCCTGGTAGGTGCAGCTCCTTAAGAAAGAACCCAAGTACTTTTATGGTAGTCTCTTTATAGCTGCAGTCGGTTCAGACTTCCTCCAACCGTATATATGGATATTATTACGGGGTTGCTTGGTTGGGAAGGCCTTTGCTCCAAACTAGACCAGGCCGCAGACTCTAGTGGCAATTATAATTATGAAGACGGCATAGCCTTTAGTTTCCACGGGTTATATACTATTAGCCGAACCTTGGTCATTTCTCTCTCCCACTTCTTCTCTCCCAATAGTAAGAAATATCCCCGAGAAGTTATGCACCAACAATGGCCAGGGTAAACGCACGAGGTTAGGTGATACGAGCGTGCTACATGAAAGTGTGAAATTTTAGTCCTTTAGCATATGGTGTGAGGCTAGGTTTGGCAATATTAATATCCCTTCTACAATACACCCAACCGACCCCCAAAGCACATGCTGGTGTGTGTCATTGTCGATCCGGCAATGGTCGATAGGGAGGGGAACGGGGAGTACAGACCACATTGTGTCGATGAGTGTTTCATATAATCTTCTTAGGTCCACCTTGGAATTGGATGCATTATACCCGAGCAAAGGCGCTGGGGTGGGGGGGGGGGTTTGTAATAGGTAATATTCAAATTTATGTGGAGATAAACTTCATTTAAGTATTGCCAGCCCTCTCTAAAATAAAAATAAGTGTATTCGAACTTATTGGGACTGCTTAATTGACAAGGTATCATTTGAGTCAAACCCCACCTGTCATGTCCCACAACTTTTCACCTAAACTCTGCAGCAGTGTCTTATGGCGGAGCCGAGCATATTCCTTGAGCCAGGCACGTGCACATGTATCTATCGGTATTGCTGCATAGTACAGGATTGGAGGAATATAAGTTTGAACTTGAATTTATCAGCCACAATCATTATTTCCAAAATAATCCAGCCTATCTCAAAACAAGTGCTGCCACCGGCCTCTATTAAGGAATCCTTCATCGCCTCTAAACGTTATAAGTGGAAGGCCATCCATAAAAATGAGATCCAATTCAAAAGTAGAGGCCGTCGATAACGAAGGTCCCTTCGCTGATGACCGCGTAGACCCTTATAAGATTGATTTCACTTAGTTTTACAGTCCGTTTCATTTAAATCTGTTAATTTATATATATATATATATATATATTTGCCAAAGATGGGGAAAATACACCTGAGCATTATCCAAAACGTGATCCCGAGCCAAAACCAAAGTCTGAGTCTGACACCTAGTTTCGCAAATGGTCATTGCAACCATCAGAGGGAACCAGTCCCCCCGAACTAGAGTGGTCACCTGACTCCCTCAGTGAGAGTGCACCACCAAGTGGGGAGCGAACAGTTACAAGACTTACCATCAATACTAATGTGCCCAGAGTATAAAATAAGGGTTAGCTCGCCATAACATGGGTTCTTTATGTTCTAATAAAATAACCATATATATCTTAAAGACCCCACACCCTACTCGGCTCCCTTAAACACTAGTCCTCCTCGACCAAATGTAACATTATCGCTCCCGAGTATTTTCGATGTTTTTATGCCTAGTACGTTTTCGAATAAATATATTTTAAGGTAATTATCCCTTTATATTTTCAGAGAAGGAACCTGCAAGATTAGAGGCTAAAGTAACTACAATTTTAAGTTAATCCACTCAATCGATTCAGCCTTATAAATAAATTATCACGCGTTGAATTACTATATATGGATCTTTCTATCACCGCTCTGTCTCTCTGTTAGCGACTACATAATTAGCATCGACTTCCGATCGGCCTTCTCCTCCGTCTCCCAGATACCAGCATTTTGGCCCTACGACCCCCTGTCGTGACCTGACTCTCCTACCTGGCGGGATACATTCATGGACCATATGTAATTAACTGTGACTATTCTGGACTATTAAACAAAGTGTAGAGCTAACCTAGCCATACCTGGAAATACCATACTGGCTAATTGATATAGGTGATACTAAAAATTCTAGATACTAGCTCACCAGTTTATGGTAGCGAATTCGATGATGCCCATTAAATCATAAGAAGAACTCCATCCATAGCTCCTACATTATCCATGTAGACACTGTATCATTGTCCGAATTATAGAGGAAATTGCACTGGCTGATCCAACTTAGTAGGGCTGAGAGCTTTATGAGTGACTCGCCCACATTAGTCCTTAGTGACATGGCATTGTTTCAAAGGTACGCCAAGTACCACAATGATCCCCTAGTCAACTCCCCAGCTGCTACTGTTAGAGTCTACCTTTTTTAGCTAAGTATTTATCCGAAGACACTGCTGTTTCCAGCAAAGCCTTCCTGGTGCCAACAACCCCAGACCAAGCTCGTTAGTATTCCTTTTCTACCAGCCCCTCAGTATCCTCCTGGCATATAATATAACCTATTAAATTAGTAGCTTATGATCCTCCTCTGTTTATGTCAATTCCCTGTATTGACCCGTCTCTATTTACTGGCATCTCTATATGATAATCATCCGTACCAATTGAGTTAAAGGCACTTGCCAGGGGTATTCCCAAAGCTAAACCCAATAAAAGTGTACCCGTATGGATTTTTGGGTGTACGAGTATTGATTTTCCAGGCACTGCAAAAACGAGCATGATTGCACAAAATCCATAATTTTGTCTTTAATCCCTACGGCATTCTTGTTCCTTTCACTGGATTCTTGCTCGCTTCACGAGAGACCGAGGAAATAAACCCCCCTGGGACCCCTCATTTCACCTTGCGGTACGGGTGTGCTCTCTCTGTGACGAATGCTGTGACATAAGAAAGGTATAAATAATAGCTAGATATATAGATAGTATATAGATAGTAACTAGGCCGCAGTTCTAATCGAGCACTGAGAGTTTGGAATCAGGTGACCGGAAATACCCAGTCTGGGTGAAAATATGTTAGCCCCATACATTTTTACGGAAAATAACTCCTTTGGTATATAGATTATGAGCGGCAAACCACTGTGGCGGCCATCCAATTGAAATTTAAAAGAGTAATCAAAGAGAAAGTGTAAGAGCGAACTGCATTTGGCATGGGCAAATATCCGCGTTTTGTTCTATTAGGCCAGTTATGGAATAAAGGAGAAATTATAAATATAAAAAAATACGTCCCAAGTACAGGACAGCGCGTCTAGGATAATAAATTTGGTGGGATGGGAAAAATACATTGCTAGCAGAGTAACCCGGGGTTGAATTTGTAGATAGAACTCAGCTCCGCCCACAATTTTTTAAAATGGGCCCGCCATGGACATGGTTTATTTCATGGTTAAGGTTTGGTATGGAAATTGAACAGGTTAACAGTCAGGCATCTTGGAATAGGAAACTAGCTATACTCAGTGAGTCGGCTCGGAAATAGTAGCTCATATATTAACTAAATAAAGCCGCTGGTGGTTGGAACGATTCATTGGTGGATGAACCGTCGCTTCCCTGTCTACAGTTTTTTGATTTCCTCTGATGCCTACTCACACTATATTGGGCAGTATAGCGTTTGTGACAATAATTGCAGCTAAAAGGCCTGTTCCCTGCATGCAGTTTTATGTGACGAATGAGGTCAGCTTTTCGGTTATAGGATTTTTGGCATGTAAAACAATGCCAATTTCTCGTAATTGTATTGTGGTTTGCTTGGACGTCGGTGGCTTTGGGTGGTCCGTCATTCAGGCGCCAACGGGGGTTATCCTTTAACTTAGGTAGAGAAGTCGTATCAGAGTGGCTTCTACTGCCTGAACCAGAACCCCTGACCTCGGCCTGAAGATCGGGGCAACTAGATTCAGGTTCTTCGGTGAACCGGCCAATGGTGGTTGGCTGTTCAAGGGGGTGCACTCGGCCAACGTCCTCTTCGGGCATGTTTTGTTCGGAAAAGTGAGCCGGGATTGCTAAACCATTCTCTGTTATTTTTTCGTAAGGCTCCTTAAGTTGCCCAATTGATGAAGGTCGGGGTAGATATTCTTGTACTCGATATTGAGTTGCGTCCCGGTTGCTGTTTTCGGAGGTATAGTCATTGAGTAGGTTCCTAAGGCCCATGGCTAGTTTCACCTGTTCATAGGCACGGCTAAGGGCAATTAAGCCCAGGAGATACAGGCATGCTGTTCCAAAACTACGCATTTTGGCGACGGACAGTGAATACTGTATAATCTATTAAAGCACAGTTAGTCAGATATAGATTCTTGTGATGAGCAGTGTACAAAAAAGCGGATAAAATAGTCGGAAGCGAAGAAATAATATGTAATGAAAAGTATACCCGTAAAATAATCAAATTAGAGTGTATCCCAAATGTAAGGGGGGTGAAGGGTGAGGTGAAAAACAGGGGTGGGGGTATCTAGATTATTATAGCCTAAAAACTGTTACCTGTTCGACTGATGACAACAGTTGGGGTGGGAAATCCCAAAGACGCCCTGGTTGCAGTTTTCATGTCTTGTTAGTAAAAACGTACGACCAAGTCGCTCTTAAGTGTAACCTAACTCTCGCAAGAACCATACTGGGGGTACATGGTATATACAACCCCATCCTAGGGTTAAAGGACAGCAACACTCCGCTGTGATACCATATCCAAAGGCCATCGTACCCAAAAGTATTGCTATCATTATCCAAATGGTTGTTTCTCTGACTACAACCAAAGTTTTGTAGCAAGTTAGTCTATGCCCCCCTTTCCCCTTTCCTTTTTACCCAATGGGAACTGGATTATGGTATCACTTAACCTCATTCACAAGAGACTGGCCTGCCAGTCAATCCATCGGAACACACTCGTAGCAGTCATATTTATCCGCCTATTATATATGCCTACGTCACTGAAATGCCCCCTCCCTCAACTTGCACTGATCTTCAAACCAAATGAGAGGCACTCTGCCCTTCCAAGCCGTTTTTCAGGAAGTCGGCCAACGTGGTCTCTCGTAAGTATTAAATTGGTCGACTATTTTGACACTAAAAATACAAAATCAATTAAATTGACAGCTTGTCTCTCACGGATATTTCAGGATATATATTTACATTTATACTTGCCCCAAGCAAGTCCTTCTTGGATGCCCATTACCGACCTATGCATTAGCACTTACCCGTAAATATGTAATTTACAAAGATACCTCAATTTCCCCACTTCATATGGTATAGTTTCGGAAATTACACTCCCAACTGATAATACTTGGCCCAAAAGGCCATTAGTGAAGTATATTTCGGCCGCAATAATGAATACCTCCTCCTACCCGTGTTTATCTATTTTAAGTAGGTTATATTGGGGTTCGGTCTATAAGCCATTGGACCACATTAAATTACACCCCCACAATATTGCCATTAAGATGGGATGTTCTCTCTACAGCAATTCAAGTGATATTGTACAACTAATTGGGCAGTCACCTCGGTCAAGACAAGACCGAAGTGCTGGACTCCGGAATTCCCAGAGTTACCTGTACTACTATAGAATGTCCATTCGGAAGGGTGGGGCGATGTCCAGGTGGCTTGAAGCCCAACGCTCATTGTAGGGCGGGTCCTTTTTATTAATAAGAAGCTGGCTAATACATGCCTAAATATGGCTACCGCAAGGGTGTATTAATAGTTCGACCTGCATCCCTGCGTCCTGCGACTGTGGCCTGGCGGTGCACTGATTCAGTTTCCATTGATGAAACAGGAAAGGGGAGGAGAGACATAGGTCAATCTGCAACGATATTTTGGCTGTAACCCGTTTGATGACCCCCGTTCAGACAATTTCTAATATAATTGGGAACGACCGTCTTCTGACACGGTATTACAACGAAGTATTGCTGTCCTCTGCCTCGGGTATATTATAGAGCATTTCATTTATGTCCAGTGAAATACTTGAACATGTAGGATATTACTTTCATATGTCCAAATGTATGAACTAGTTACTCCAGGAGGCGCATGGTAGCACTTCAACAGACCTGGGTAATTTCGCTGGCCGACTGGGCATCCATTTTTAAATTATATAAACAGGGGTGCTCCTGCTCTTTTTTTTTTTCGCCACTTCACCCCATTCAATTTGGGATGTACATTAATGAGTTCTGTTACGGATACACTTATCCTATAATTTTTCTTGACAAAGGTCCTTACCTAACTGACCAGGCATTATTTGATTCTACTTCCTCCACCGTCCGTCACCAACATAATGTATATTTTCAGAACAACCTTTCTGTGTCTTCTGGGCTCTGTCGCCCTCAGTCGTGCCTCCACCCCAGATGAAAATCCCATGAGCATCACCAACCTGCTCAACAAGGCCGACGACCTCGACATCAGCCAACAGGAAGTACTTCAGGATCTAACCCAAGTGCTTCCACCCCAACCTTGGTCCATTTAGCAACTTTTGGAGTCCCGCGACCAACACAGTGGCTATGGTTTAGCAGACCAGGCGAGCTTTCCCGAACATCATATGGCCGATAGGGGTGTTGGCCAGGATTATGGCACTGGCCAGCCAATTACCATTGGCCAATGCCTCAAAGAGATTGAATTATGGTGCGCAAACCTTCGCACTCGGGCAAGTGGTTCTGATCTAAGTTGTGGAAAATGGCCTAATCTGACTTCTCAGCATAAGTTTAGGCAGACATTGAAATGGTGTATTAATAACAAACAACCCCAAACCACCAACCTTCAAAAAGTGGAATACAATCCAATTGATGGAAGTCATACTTGTAAAGAATATGATTCTACCACTGCTTATTTTTATAACTTCAAACAGGACATGCAGGTCCATGCAGGGAAGGCAAAATCCAACTGTGATTCTTGTGTTAAATCATATACCTCTCAATATAACCTAAATAGGCATAAGATGATTAAAAACTGTGGCCAGGGCAGCAACTGCCCAGCCAGCAATGAATGATTCCAACCCTGGGTGACTTAATCTGGTTAATCAATTACGGGCCTTTGCCAGACTGTCTTACTGACCATACTTAATTCCCTATTGTTGGACGAGATGGTATTAATCAGCACATTTTCCCTCTCAGACCTTTATGTAATGAACCCTATCTATGTTTCTATTTAAATATAGTGAATAAGGGATTTGTCATGCTTAATAATCAATATGAGTAAAATCAACTGATCTTTAGGGACTAGGTGCCATCATCACCTAGTTCCATCAACAAGTCACAGGAATTTGGCCTTAGCAAAGGCTACCCATACTTCAGCCATTCCCACTGCTCAGTTCATTCATTTCACATCCTATTCTTTATACCAACCTATTATTAGCTATTATTCACATTGCTATCTTGTATTATCTTCCAGTATGTTCTGTACTGGCTCATTATCTCTATCACTAGTCTGCTCAGCTATATAATACCAAGTCAATCTCTATAATTATTCTTAGTAAATTAATATTCATTATATATTTCCTTTATTTATAATCTTGACCTATTGATATTTCCCATATTATTTTCTAAAAAGTGCCTTCCACATCAACTTCTTGTGTGTGTATTTCTGTTACTTATTCTAGGTATAGGCCTTTGGTTATTACTTGGATTATGGCCAACAGCCAATAGAATAAGGCATTAAGTACAAATTATTAGGACCTGGTAGCATATGTTGGACCATCTAATCTACCTTAATCTAGCTGGTGAAAATGCCTAACTATATTAGGCCTTATAGTACCATATTGACCTTCCCATGGTCACTCCCAGTACCAAGGGGTAATACTAAATAATATAACCCCTCCCCTTCCAGACTCCTCATTTTGCACTAATCACTCAAGTACTAATCCAAAGACTCTTCCAGTTACCATCAGAGTCTTCTAGATACCTACTGTAAAGAACTGAAATCAAATCCTTGAAAACTGAACTTTACTTGAAAAAAATAGATGATAAGAAGGGAAAGGTAATGATAGACTTACTGTTTTAAGAGGTGGCAGCAAGAGGGAGTATTTATACTCAAAAGGGGAAGCCTAAATGAAAAGATAAATGAATAAGAGAGAAAGGGAGATAAGGTCCCAGAAGATTGGATAGTTAAGCAAAGGGAAAGGGAAGGGAGTTCCCAGACATTCATATTAGTCATTACAAATGATAGGTAATACTCAGGTAACTAATAAATTCAATGTGAAACAATAGA
>JANBQC010000221.1:0-40303 GCA_027576995.1 Dimargaris cristalligena
ATGGGCTCGGCCGGGAATCGAACCCGGGACCACTCCCACCCTAAGGGAGTATTATACCACTAAACCACCGAGCCACTGCATATTAATTTCCAAGCTTTGTGCTATATATCAACATAAGAATAATTAACTCAGTTTCTTAAATTAACGACAATTACTCTACTCGTCTGGAATTCTAGAATGCCCGGAAACAGTCGTAGATAATATGCCAATACATCCTGTAGCATTTATTAGTTGATATTTTAGCCACATACTTGATGTCCTAGGATGCTAACACCTTAAAATGGATGATATCAGAAGGTTATAAATGAACCATCCAACAGTTATGGCAAATATAATAGAATACTTATAGAAATATGTACTGTGTAACCGATATTGCTAATAATTATTGGCCTTTAATAGGTAGCCAGTGGGCTATACTAATTGTATGCTTTAAAACTTAGGGGCACTATTGATACTGAATATATTTAGGTAGTACTCGATCCCTCATTATAAGTTTTATTGAAGCTGCCTCCCGACCTTCAAGCACCGAGCGTCCCTGAGAGACTAATGGGTTACCCCAAGTCTCAATGATTGTGATTGTTGGCCAAACCTGAAAGGAAATATCGCTATTAGTACCGATTTTTATAGGAATGCTCCTGGTCAATCTACTGTCATACTTACTGCTATTATGAACATTATAGATGATTTGGCCCTTTTAAAATATGATCCCCAAAGCCCCTAATTATATGGAACTCAGACTGGCGTCTACATCAGCTGTTTTCCCAGTTCAAAAATAGTTTTGGGTAGTTATATACAGCTATGCTTAATGTGCCACTAGGCCCAAGTGCATCAAGGTGCCATGTCAGCGATTCTCTCCTCCCAATAGATGTATACTCATTTTGTAGCAATTGAGACCACTCACACTGGCTAAGTTTAATGTTGGGCTGTCCCTACCTACACCTGCCCCACATCCCCTTTCCTCTTCATTGTACTATTTTTCACCATGCCCTTACTTAGTTCGATTGAATATATTCCTTACACCATTCTAATTTAACCAACTGGTAGTATTAGTAGCCGTAGGACTAGTATTCCAAATGTTTCCTTGACAATGTACTTAAGGATGTTTAAATATAACCAGATATTTATTTGAAGGTATGCGTGGCAGAAATGAAATAAAACTAATTGGATTGCTAATAAGGAAACTAAGACTAATATCGGCTACAATGGCCGCCCATACTATCTTCGGCGAGTATTACTACCAAATGCAGTAGAAAGCGAACCATTACACCTGGGTGGATAGGTAAAATATGGTGATCGTGTGGGCCCTGCCGTACAGTGGCCATCATTTGAAGAAAAAAAGTGGATTTTAGAAGGTATTTGAAACCACTTAACCAGCCCAGTGTTGGGGGCTCGAGGCGGGTCGATGATCGTGTCATCAATGCGGATGCTTTCATCCTGCAAGCTCGCTGAACCATCGGAGGAATTTTATTCGCTGCTGTCTTCGCTTTCCTCATCGTCGTCGCCGGCATCTTCTTCGTCGTTATCGTCGCCGTCGTCTTCCTCGTCGTTATAATCGCCGTCATCTTCCTCGTCGTTGTAATCGCCGTCATCTTCCTCGTCGTTGTAATCGCCGTCATCTTCCTCGTCGTTATAATCGCCGTCATCTTCCTCGTCGTTATCATCACCATCATCTTCCTCGTCGTTATCGTCATCGTCGTTGCCGCCCTTATGGTGCTTCTTACCATGGCGCTTCTTGCCTTCATTATCACCATCGTCATCACCGGGGGTGCGACGGGTCAATTGGACAGTACTACCCTCTTCCCGTCGAACCAGACGGTGGAGAGAAACGGAATTGGCCAGAGTCGGGTTGCGCAGCCCATTGGGAAGCGGGCGGGCATCCACGGCGATACATAGTACGCCCGCGGCAAGGATAGTTAGGGCCAGAGTGGAGAACTGCATAGTGGACGGAGAGGGCGGCGGTGAAGACGAAGAGGGGTAAGAGGTGAGTGGGAAAAGGAGGGAAGGTTGTAGAGAGGAGAGAAGTTGACGTGTTGCTATTGAAGGACGGTTGCTGTAATTGATGGATAGTAAAGGAGGGGGGTTATACCGACCATTTTATACTTTTTCAGACGAGGTGCTAATTTGGGATACGCCCTTTTGATGCGAAGCGCTAAGGTTAAACTATTACCCCCACGGAGGCCTTTTATCTATGGCTTAAAGGGACTAAATGGGAGATAGAATGGCTCCTAATGCACCGTGCAATTAATGACCCGAAGGCCCCACAGGCATGGGTTGTGGTGTTAATGAGATAGTTTTCGGCCAACCGCGACCTTTATGCGATGGTGGCGAATAGCACAGGGGGGAGGGAGGGGGCTGGAGAAGGAGAGAGGGCACACTCCCTGACCATAAAGAGTATTAGTGGCTGAGTGGCCGGATATTTGGATGAGACGCCTGGGTCCTCGAATTTTAGAGGCCCTATTGGATTCGGGTACTATCAACAATGACCCCCCGAATGTGTGCAACAAAGCAGAAACCTGGGTAATAAAGGGACTAGGCTAAGTCATTCGCTTGAAAGCAATCCACTATGCCTCTCTTGTTCCTCCAACATCCAACCCCCTCCCTCCTCTTTTTTTAAATTGTTATTTTGCTTTACACTATAGCATGGGGGGGAGTATTGGGGTGAGGATGTCCTGAAAGATTTCGGGTATACAACCCACCGAACGCCCCAGGTCCGGAGGTCCCGATTAATTGAGACAATACAGCGGGACAAAGTGGGGCCTTTACCCGAGGCCAATTGAGTGTCTCGCGTTGCCCTTTTCACTACTGGGCCCTTCGATTGTTGCTCAAATTAAAAAGGGTCAGCCGAGGGGATTTACATTTACCCCCCGAGTACCCTTAGTAGGCAGGCACTCGTAACTGTAGGGGCCTGGCGGTGTCCCAAATTATCCACATATTTTTCACCTCGATAGGTGGCTCAGCCGCTGAGGAAAAGTTGCCCATTAGTTCCGTGGGGTTTGGGCCCACTGTCTCTGTTTCTTTTAATCGAAAAAAAGAATATGCTACAGTGACTACCTCGGCAGTATCTGATAGTAATTTCGCTTAGCTGATGAAAAAAATGTAACCAACTTGTAAGTCAGCATCCCTTAGAGCGTGGTGATAGTAATGCAGCTGAAGTAGAGGTATGTCCATACAATTAATTATTCGTGTGACTCAGTGACATTTCTTCAACTACCTAATAACTAGTATTATTTTTTGATTTGACACTGATGCCTAATAATTATCTCGTATATATAGGTTAAATGGTTTATTGTAGCGGAAATGCTATAAAAAATCCTAATTTATGTAAGCGAAAATGCAACAAGACCTTTGTAATTGTTAATGTAACATACAGATTCAACATATTAGAAAATTGCAGTCACGATGCCCGCACCGATGGTTTCGCCTCCCTTTCGCAGAGTAATGCGGCCGAAACTCTTGGAATGCTGGAACGTATCCAGGCAAACCGACCGATCGGATGTGATTTCGATTTTAGCAGCCGAGGTCTTGGGAAGATGTCTTCGAAGAGGTAAACAATAAATAAATGCAACAGGGCCATGTCGGGAGTTAGTGGTAGTAACAAGGTCTGGTATACTAAATACAGGGGAGTGATAGCAAGGGCTAAAAAGCAGAAACCACCACTAATAATGAACGGCCAGTCGCTTACCTCGGTCGCTTTTTAATTACTTCGCCCGACGATTTATCTAATAAGGCCACCAATTTAGTAATAAAGGCGGGCTCATTACGACTTTGGTAATGGAGAATGATCTAATAAATATATAACAAAAGAAGTAAGATGTATTCACAAGGTTAGTCAAATGAATGAAATGTCAGAAATCCATCCAGCCCTCTGTTGATTTCCTGACCAGCACCAGCCCACTGAATTATATACCCCACATGTTCATAGTATCTAAAAGGGTAAAAGAAGCCTTCCCCTCTCCTCCAGCGGATTAATACCCAAATGAATAGCCAAGGCAGCTTACCGGGTACCCCTGCGTAATGGGAACCTTCGTCTCGAATACCACGATTTGAGCTTCGAACCGGCTCGTAGTGGGTATCGGGTGGTCACGCGGACACAGCACCGAACCCACACTATACTGGGTAAGATCGATTCCCTGTACTGTCATTAGAATACTGTCCCCCGCGGCCGCCCACTGCACCAAGTTGTCGAGGTGATCAATCGCTTTGACGGTGCCGATTTCAAGACCGGGTACGAGGGCCAGTCGTTCGCCCACGCGAACGGATCCACTTTCCACCCGACCACTGACGGTCACGGTAGTTCCCGTGGTCCCGCCACTGGCGGCCGAGCCGACCGGGATGGTGGCCGCGATGGAGGCGGCTTGGTTATGTGTCGTTCCACCAAGTAGGCTACCCCGGAAAAAGTCACTCACCGATAGGCGGAAAGCCCCCTCGAGCGTTCGGGTGGGCGGGGCCAGTTGGTCAATGACCTCGACCAAGCAGGGCCCGGAGTACCATTCGACCAAGGCCTGGGCGTTCGTTTCCTTACTACTAGCCTTTTCCGGCTCGTTTCCGACCCTATAGGTCAAATTGGTGCCGCGGAGGCCACTGCAGGGCACAAACACCAACGTTTCGGGTCGGAATCCAATTTGGGTCAAAAAGGTGGACACCTGGTCCCGGATTTCCAGAAACCGGGCCTCCGACCAGTCCAGGGTATCCAATTTATTCACTGCTACCACGAGTTGCTGCACCCCGAGACTGCGGGCCAAAATGGCGTGCTCTTTCGTTTGCCCGTAGTCGCTAAATCCCGCCTCAAAGCCTCCGAGACTGGCGTCCACCACCAGAATAGCAGCGTCCGCTTGTGTGGCCCCCGCAATCATGTTGGGTATAAAGTCACGGTGCCCAGGTGCATCGAGAATTGTGAACTGGCGGTTTTCGGTTTCGAAATTGGAGGTGGCGATGTCGATGGTAACCCCCCTAGCGACCATTGATATACAAACCGACATCCGTTGTAGCGGCAGTGGGGTAATGGTTATAATCAATAAATATAGAAGCATGTTAATAGGGTGCAAGGCAATATGGTCTCCAATAGCCAGGGTATGCGGGTGTAACATGTTAGGTAATTCAAGTACTCTCCGTGGCTTTGTCTCAGGCTCCACTTTTCGGGGCCAAGGTTGCCAACCCCAGTAGATATCAATAGTAGCAACTCCCAATTTCCTCCCTTACCTTGACCGTTCCTCTTCGGTTTCGTCCAAAACCCATGCGAAATGGAAAGACGATTTGCCCGATTTCGCCGCGTCCCGTTCGTATTTCTGCATGACCCGATCGGAAACTTGGCCCATGCGGTAAAGCAAGTGGCCCATCAGGGTACTCTTACCGGCATCGACGTGCCCCACCACAATGATGTTGATGTGGCCCTTACCCTGCCCCCGCTGTTCGAACTCCTGTGCTACATTGATGCGGGGGGCGGTTTTGGTCGGATCCGGCCCTTGACTGGTGGGTTTTGTAACCGCCGGGGCTGCGGCGCTGGTCGATGGATCTATTTTTAGCTGGTTCATCTGCGCCACGGTATCACCAACATCTTGTTGATTTGGTTGGGAGGCGGCGCCTAATGGAAATCAATCAGCCAATTGGGAAAATGGTGTAAAGTGGCGTTACAGCCAGTGGGGGTTTTCGGGGTTAATACCTCAGTTTACGTTCCATTTTGGTAAATCATGGCATTACCATATTCATCAACTTTAGCTAAACTACTCGATCAACGAGGCTAACCAGTGATTCCTAATAAAGGCGATTTCATTAAGAAATAGAAGAGAACCCCTCTTGATATGATGGCAGACGAAAACTAATATAGAAACAGGTATGAACAGGAGAAGGCGAATAAAAATAAGAGAAAATTATGAACTCGTACCTTTAGCGGATTTACCCCAATTGCTACCACTTTGGGCATTCGCAACAATATCATCCCGACTGGGTTGATCGAATCCAAAGGGTTGGACCGTCGCAGCCTTGGCTTTCTTATTTTTGTTTTCTAGGGCCCAGGGAGTAAAATACAGCAAAGAATTTAACAAAGCAGGGGGGAAATTAAAATCCTGTAGGTCCTGGTGGCCTTGGGCCAAGGAATGGTAGAGGTTAGGGGGGATACGGGGGGAAGAAGAAGAGTCGGGGAAAGATGAATGTGTGGGAGGGGGGGAAAAGAGAAATTGGGCCAAAGGCGAGGGACTGGTTGTAAGAGGCGGCTTGGGGGATTTAATGACCGAGGGGGGGGGCGGAGCAGCGGCAGTGGCAGTGACAGCTGGGGGAGAGGCGGCAGTAGAGGCCAGGGGCGGATTTCCCTTACCCAACAGGCCCAGACGTGCTCCGATCGTCCTTGGCTTACTACCAGGGGCTGCCATCTGGCCCAAGGAGGGACCAGTTGATGGGCGTTTCTTCATCAGGTCCGCCAACGACGGCTTCGCGGCAGCGGATGTCGAATTTGAAGGTTTTCCCGGGGCCAAGCTGAGGCGGGGCCGTTGGTTCAGTGCCGGCCGTCCGCCGAGTCGGGGCGTAGCAGCGGAGGCCAACGGCCCTCCTTCAGAGGGAGGCTGTGTTGGATTTAATCGAAGGCTGGCCAGCGCCGCTGACGCCGAGAATTTACCCTTGGCGCCATGGGCCAGGGAACGCAGGGACGTGGTAGTGGGCGGTGTCGCTGCCTCCATAGGCGAATTGGGTTCACAGGCTGGTTCCGGTTGTATGGGCTTTATGCGAGAGTGGTCTTCCGAATCAGGAGACGACGAAATAACTGAACAATCACCAACTTTGTTTTTAAAAATAAGAGAAAATAACGTAGTGTATGTTCAGGTTGGTGAAGTATAATAAACCCCACCCGGTCGAATCAAACCATGGGAAATGCAATCGGCTGTTCAGTAGCAGCACCCTCGCCTGTGGTCCCCAGTCCCTCTGTTTGATTACAACATGTTTATCAAAGAATGTATCTTGGAATTTTGATCAGAGTTTAATTAAATGGACGCTACTTACTTTTACCTTTACTTTTCGATTGAGCAGCACTCTTTTGGCGCTTCTCGGCCGTTTCTATCATAAATAACATTAGTATTAATGTGTAGGTTATCAATCGAAAGGTCAGCTAAAGGACTCTATAACGTATGCCCCAGATCCGATTACTTGGCTTGGTTCAAGTATACATATGGACATGCCAAAGTGTCTACATATATACATATATAAATCAACCCCGAATGCAGAATATCCAAATGAGGGACCTACCTATGGCCCAGCCCAGGGTCTGGTCCACGTCAAAATAGCTATCCCATAGTACGTCCTGGATCTCTTTATCGGTCATAGGAACCCCGTCGCCTATGACCTCCCTAATCTTGGCAAGACCCTGCTGTAATTTGGCTGATTTGGATAATAACGATGGTATTGTTTGGAAGGAGCAGCGCATATAGAAAGGGCGGGTAAGAGTATTGATGATGTATACAAAGGGGTTGTGTAAGTATGGTGCGGTCACTGTTAGTAGAGTCCCTCTCATTAAAGAATACGGGCCAGAGTAACGAGGGCAACGGGCCCCTCACCCAGCCAGCCTTACAGTATTATTCCCAGGCGAAACACGATATATGAAACGGCTCGTTTAACGTATAGTCAAAGTATGGTAGCACTGAATGGTGTTTAAATAAAAAGAATTGGCTTACCGAAATCCTCCTCGGACATTTCGTCCTCGGGGTATTCTTCGTCGTATTCATCGTCGAATACGTCTAATGGCCATACAATAAGGCATGTAGTCGAAAGCGGGGGTTGGGTTAAGGACCAACAACATTATATATTTACATAGATAAATACAAAAAACCGACTCAGTTAGAAATTACACCAATTCGTAAAGCCCATGCGCACATCCACCCCCTAGACTCGACTGACAAATTGGGGGTATTCGGTCTGGTTTCGGGGTGGCGGGTATAGCACCTGGAAAAATACGGGATGGAAGGGCCGAGGCAATGGAAAGTATGCCCCCACAAAAACCCGCCCTGTCTCGCCCGTTCAAGAAGCGAATGCACCGAACTTGGGAAAAGGCTCTCTATTTGCAATAACCTACCGTCGAGATCTAGGTTACGAACGTTGCGGTGGCGTGACATGGTAAGCAGTTAACAGGGGGGAAATAAACGGAAAAACTATAAAACCAAAAATTAGGAATGAAACCAAGGTGAGAGAATGTACAAGTGGAATGGGGGGTACAGCTGGGACAAATAGACCCGCCGAGCCACCCTCACCCTTTCACGACAAAGTTTGAGTCAGCGGAGTTGGCGGGGGCGGTGTCAATAAAGTGCCTCGGCTTTGTGAGTAAACTGGCTGTTCTATTGTAGCAACTCATGTTCTAACTTCCTCCGTCAAGTCAAATAGCGACAAGGTAACCTAGATGTAATTCCCGCTCGCTTACTTTGAATAGGGCACAAATGGCCCACTGAATAGCCAGCAGGTTGGACTGCGCCTCCCACTTGGTTCTTAATTTCACCTCCCATCTTTTAAATTATGTAATATAGAATCGGCCAATCGCGAATTGTCAATATCCAACCAAGCAAGAGTTTTAATCAATAATAATCAACCGATTTAATCGTACACAATAAATTGTCTACTGTATCGTACATTGTAGGTAAAATGAAGTGATATCTCCCAAAAAATAAAACGAATACTACTAAAAAAACAACAACCATCACTTCAGTGAAACTATCCATATCGTAAATCAAAAAAATAAAATAACCGACAGGTAAGAGCGGAATTCAAATCAACCATCCGCTGCCTTATTGCTCTTTTCAAATTAAAGAGACGTGTCGGTTCCGTATCGTTCACAGGTAAACATAAGTAACACATGTTCATAACCAAACATATTAAAGGGATGATATACAGTGCGGCCCATCCTTTAATTGTAGTCCGGTCGGACAAGTTTGCGCAGGGCCAGCATGAGGGTCGCTTGACGCTTGGCTTGGCACACCAAAAAGTTAATCAGGCAAGTTTCGTCGACACGGAGCTGGTAACCGATATCGTGATTAAAATCACGGGAGGTGATGCTGTCGGGCTGGTATACGATTTTGGTAATATACCGGCGCAGCTTTTCGGACAATAGCGCTGGCACCCGATGGTGGTCGTAATCGGACCACTGCACCCCACATAAACTTTGGGTAAAGTGCCACACGGCCATCCGGAATGGTTCCGTGTCGATTCCCGAATCGGTCGCCCAAATATATTCGGCGGGGTCACCCACAGTATAGTCCGTCTGCTGGACCGAGAGTCGAAACTCTAGTTTGAGATGCTCCTCTTGGTCGGACAAATACTGGCCAAGCAGGTAGCTCCCGTGCTGATCCCACGTCAGGTCATTACGGAAGGCTGACTCGGGCTTGGAACCGAGACCAAGCCCCGGCTTTGGGTACATCACCGGGGTTACCCGGGCATCGGGGCCCAGCACATAGCGATACATGGTACGCTCAAATCGTTGAAGGGGCGCGAATTTAGGACCTAGCGACATGTGAACATCGGCCATTTCCGGGACGCGGGTAATAATGGAGGGGTGGGCTAGGCTGTCGTAGGAGGCTAGAGGGTTATGCGGAACCACGGCGGCCGGAATGGACTGCTCGTCGTCCCCAAATGACACTATGCTGAGCGGAGTCAGAGACAGGGCCTGGTGACTGGGCAAGGAATTCAACGAAGAAATCTCGGGCATACTAATACTGCTGCCAATGACTTCAGGCACAGGGCTGACGGTGAATTCGGGCATCGACAGATTCGCTCTGTGGTAGTGCTCATGCCTGGGGTTAGGCTCAAGTAGGTCGGGCGATGCACTGCGCGATAGCTTGGCGTACTTGAATTTCCGTAAGTCGTCTTGCGAGTGCCGGCGGAGGGTTTGGAGCAGCTTCCACGTCATGGCTTTATTGGCCGGAAGTTGGGCCGTTTCCATTCCGGGGACAGCCGACAGCGAATAGGCAGGAGTGCTCAGGGTTGGAATGGGGAAGATTCGGGTAGTGGGTGAATGAAATACATGATACTCCACCTGGCGGTTGATACGAGCGAAGAACGGATCTTCCGTCAACTCTGCCGTGGCTTGCGAGTTTCGGTAGGACTGATCTGAGGACGACTCAGCGGGCTCCGTAATCAGGGCAAACCCACCCGGTATGTCCACTTCAGGCACTGCCCCACAGCTAAGGGCCAGTCCTGCAAAGGCGTGGCAGGTAGTGAGTAAGAAAACGGCGTGGCTCAGATCGGAGGCCAGCCAACCTTGGGCCATTGTGTGCGACCGCGGGCGGTATACCAGTGGGGGAGGGGATGGAATGGCATCGGGCCCCAAAGTCAAAAAGGCCTCTCGCTGCCGGGTTACCCGCTCCATGTTTTCCGTAGTTCCTAGGCCGACGAACAAAAGCTGGAAGTGATCGCGAGAGACAGCCCAAGGACGATGAGCTAAGAGAGAGTTAAGGTAGGCCAGCGACTGTAGTTTGGGGGGCACGTAGTTCAGTCCGGCGAGCCATTTTGGGTCTCCCTCGTGGCGCAAGAACTCCCGCTCGAACAGGGATACGCCGTAGTAGCAGTTGAGCTCCGCACAGGCCATGATGGCCAAGTAATAGCGCTGGGCCATCGGAAGATGCCCGTTCATCCGGATTTGGGCATTGATATTAATGAATGTATTGGTGAGGAGAGTTGGGAAATACATGAAAATACGGCCCAGGTGGTTTAGACGGTGATCCTGGCAGAACAAGGACTCGGCCGCTTCCTGTGCCGCCTCGCTACATTCAATTTCTTCCTTGTCATCGCCCGACTCATACACGCAGGAGGGGAATATGGGGTCGTAAAGGCCCGATGGTGACAGCAAGTGTGTAAAGTCCTGTGCCTGGATCGGCTTCTGAGGCAGTTTGACTAGGTAGCGAGGCAAGATAAAAAACGACGGGGAGCTGGTGAGGGGCTGGGGAACCAGATATTTGTACTGTTCTAAACGGCCTAGATAATGTGACCACTTTAGACGAGTCTCCGGAAAGGGACAGTTGATGCTTAAATGCAGTGCGGTGAGGATACGTACTACAACCAAGGACCGAATGTGTCGCTCATCCCGAGTACCTAAAGTACCGAGATTTTTCTGGTGTTGCTGATGGGGAAGGAATGGGGCGAGGGCAGGGTGCCCAAGCGGACTATGCATAGATGGGGCCGGCAGGTTCAACTGGGGCAGCTCAGGGCTCAGGTGATCGGTGGGCAGGGACAACGATTGTGAACGACTGTGAATAGAGTGCACCTTGCGAATTTGGGGCTGGTCTGAATGGCAGGGAATGAGGCTTGGTGAGGGGGAGTGATGAGCTCCCGGCCGCGTAGGGAAGTACGCCTCCGAGTGATTCAATGGGCGGGCTCCGTAGAGGGTGCGCTTAAGACAATGCCAAGTGGTTTTGGTGGCCTCCAAGCGGCCCTTGATCGACGGGGAGTATACAAGCCGTAGGGGTTGGCTGGCTTCGTACAGGATACTGGGCTTTCGGACATAGTCGGCCACCTCTATTAGTATGATCAGCAGTACATTATGGGGTATATAAAAAACCGGTATGATGAAAATAGGTAAAATCGCACTGTTAGTAAAATCATCCGTAAGATGGTGGAAAGTGTTAGCAAATGAGAATCTTAACGGTCGGTAGAGATGGTTAAAATGCACGGCCGGGTTCGATAATTGCAAGGCAAAGGAAAAGCGAGAGGGAGATTAATAGACAATCCGATTAACTTACCTTCATGAAAAGCACAGTTGGGGTCCATTGGGTGTGCCGCAAGGACTGTAATGGGAACACAAACCCGAAAATCGAGAAAGTGGAAAGGGATACACGGCCAAAGGGCGGCGCTGGAACCACAGAGCGATGAAAAAGGCAATACTGGTTGACCGAGCCCAGCAAAAGAACGCGATGTTTAAGAGGCTATTTTTAAATGATTGGGGAATGGGAAAATAAGCTACCGCTATAGACTTCCTAATGTATATAAAAAAGTGATCGGGAATTAATACCCAGACTCGGGGGATTGGAACAGGGGGCTAGCTGAACCAACAAAACTGGATGTTGGGGCCCAGGGGCAAGTAACTAGTTAAATGAAGATCGGTAGCAGTGGTATCACACTTCGACAGTATTAAATGAATGTAAAGAATAGATGCGTGAGAGGTGAGCTGTTCGATAAAATCCGTTAAAGCGGGTGCGTGATGAGCTGCAGCCAGGACGACACAGCGATAAGAAACAATAATATTAAAGGGAAGAATTCGACTATCAACGGCACATCACGGACACTTATTAAAAATAATGCAGACAGGGTCCTAAATCCAAAATTTGGACACTGCCAGCGACTTGAGCGATGTTTATAACCTGGAGAGCGGCTGGTAAGTGAGTTCAGTAGGTTATTGATGGGGTTGATCAGGCATAGAAGGCCAAAGTAAAGTACTTGTCAAGATACGGTAATATAAGGGGAAGGAACCCCAGGGGGTCATTCCCGGGCGGACAACCCACAGTAAATTGTAATAAAGAGGAGTAAGGACCAGCGGCGGGGTGAAGCCAGGAGTTACTCCCTAGTAATAATTAGGCTGGAAGTTTAAAGAGCAGACGACGTAACCGGGAGGGTGGGTGATTATTCGAAATTAAGGCAAGGTGTAATCAAGCAAATATAGATGCTATGTGGAAATGCCTGAATGGGGGCGGCCCATACGAAAAACACATGGACGCCAATGCCAGCAATCAAACGGGTGGGTGAACTACCCGCTTCGGGGCCAAGGCAGCTTAGCAGGGTTAAATAGTAGCGTGAAGTAGATACACGACCACAGGGGGTAGCAGTGTCGATGAGAAAGAAACAGGGGGTGGGTGGAGCTGAAGAGAATATAGGGATAGGCGCCACTGGCAATAGTAGTTGCGAATTAAGGTTGGATACGACAATCCAGTGGGTGGGTGTGAAATTCAATTAAACGATTGAAATGTTTAAGGAAGGTATTGAGGTATATAGGTGTACGTGTGTGAGTATGTCAGTGTCGGTGTCGGTGTATTAGGTGGGGAAAGAAAAGGTGGGGAAATAGTGTGGGAGTGAATGTTTAATAGAGACTTGAAAAGGGAGGATCGGCGGATGGAAGAACGAAGCTCACCCGCTACAAGATGCTTAAACGGGGGACTAGAAAAGAGCCAAGCCACCGGGAACGGGCGAAGAAGAAATGCAACAGGGGGTGGATTAGGCACCAGGGCCCGGCGGGGCGTGTCTTTATATACTCGAAAGGATAGCGGGGGATTCGGGCCAGTGCAGCCCAGAAAAAGAGTGGGTCCGCGCACACACTGTGGAAGGGTGGGTAAATGCCCTTGCCGGCTTACACGTATACATACTATGATGAGTAGCATAGCCGGTGACTAAATGGGAGCCATTGACATACCTTCTTAGATGGTGCATACAGTGTGGTAGTACATCCACCCTCCCTCAATGCGCATACAAAGAATGGTCCAAGAAATAGGCTGGAGTAATAAGGCAAGGCGAGTGCATTGAGCATTTGGAAGTAGAGCCATGTGTTGCGGTGAAAGGCCTGCAAAAACCCCACTCCCCCCAACGTACGTCGGCGCATATATCCCGTATAAATATTGAATCATTGCCGTTTTTCGTTGTTCAAATGCCATTCAACTCTTCTCTTTCTTGTCTCTGATAAATTGTACGGACTCATTGGACCAAAGTGATGCCCCCCAAAGTAAGTAAATAGCCGTGGCGATTTCCCTCACATTAAAAAGGTCCATCCTAGGGTGGGATGTGGGTGTCATCCGCCTCCTCCCACGCTTACTGTGCCCTCCGCCCCCTCTCTGGATTATTTCGAACTTTTCCACGGGGGGGGGGTCCATTTAGCCAGGCTACTTCCAAGGACGGCCCGGAATGGCTAGATGTTGTCTACTCCCCAGCACCTACTGACCTGATCAACAAAGACTCCCAACGAAGTGGTGTTGTTCGGTAGATTTAGCTTTGGTGTGCATTGTTGATTTTAGTTGGTATCAACCTGGCCTGTCGATCCCTAACTGGTGTCGTCCTCAACCCACTTATCGATTTCTGATTCTGCCCCACACACAGAAGTACGTGGTACCCCTATAGCTCGCCCCGCCCAGATTTGAAAACCACGGGTACGCCGCCCGCCAAACGTCAAGTGAGCGGGCGCAAGGGGCAAATCAACTGATAGTTACTCGACCAAGCCTCCCCTAAGTAATAGTTGCATAGTACAATTTAACCAAGAACGCCACGAAAAATCCCAATTCTCAAATGAAAATGATAACCACATAGATGTTCGTTTTTCCTATACCCCCCTTCATCACCAGTATTTAGTCCCACCGTTTCCCAACACTACTCAGCTATATTGTGGAGATAGTTGTTCCACAACATACATCTCACCAGGTCACAACCATTACTACCTATATCACTGGACCCATTGACCTGTCCGATGGCCCGATAGCTGGTGCCAGATGTCCACTCAGCATTTAATCGGATATTATAAACTACAACTTACTCCCCTATTACAGTGGTCGGGAAAAAAGGGAAGAAAGCAACCAGCTGCACGGGTATCTTTGTGGCCAATCCATGTTTAAACGCAACTGGATACCTTGCATACACTCGCCACCTAAACAGCCCTATAATGCGAAATACCGAGTGAGCAACCTTCGTTCCCCCAAAAGACACCACGCCTACATACCAGCTAGACATGATCCTCTATTCATACTGCCTGGTTATAGAATGGTTGCAGGACTTTAGTCGTCATCGATGAATACCAACAGGTAAGTCCGTATTTGGTCAAATGACCAACATCTCACTCTAAGGGTGTCGTGGTCATGGTCGCGGATGGATCTATATCGCATCTGCATCTCGGCCAACTCCGACTTCCGACCATCCAGCCAGTAAGCCCCGTTGACTCGCCCAGCCTCCCTTTTGCCTCCTTATATTCAAGGGGCTGATTATGGATGCATCGGAATAGAGAGCTGCTTCTTCCCCTCTCCGTTTATGGTCTATCACATCTTATCAGTTATTCCGATGCAGATTCACTGTCGTGGTATATGTAAAATCATATCTAAGAAGGACCGGGATGAGGTGCAGAATCATAAAACGTACAGAAAACAGAACTCGTGCTATCCCTCGGTAACTTAGTCAGATTATCCCATGGTAAGGTATACGTCTTTACCCGACGCTATCCATTCGGATGTATTCAGGCTCTAACGAATGATTCACTCCCACCCAGATACGAAAGATGGCATATTATAGCACGACAACTAACTGCCAGTGCGTCTCCTCTGACGTAGTCTGGTCTGTTCCATATGTGGTTTCTATCGGCCTATTGTCCCGACCACAATTGCTATATTCCTGCACTATTGCTATGGTTCCCATGTTGGGCGTTTGATGGGTGATGAGGACCGGGTTTGCAGCTGAAGACCGGAAGAACACATACGTACAGTCCGTGTGGCTGAACTTACGAGAGCCTCCCGCTCTTTCTGCTATATTTCGGCTGATGAAAGAACCGATGGTGTAACGCTCTGCGATGGCAACAGCCAGGCCCACGGGCGTGGTGGAGAGATACCGGACTGGGAAATGACCCAAACCGCATTGACTGCCACGGCTACACTGCCCCAACCCTATCCAGTACGCACCCAATATGGCTGTGTTTGGAGACAGGGGTGTGTACATTGGGCCATTTCCCAGCCTAGATCCGCCATTAGCCATGAGTACCGCGGAATAAGACTTCTACGAGTAGCATCCCTCTCACATACCCTCCTTCTCCAGCCTCCGATTTCCTATCCACCCGACGTAGGGGGCTGTGTCTACCAGAGGTCCGTTTGTGATTCGGTCCTAGGTCGCACTGATCCCAATTTGGGCTGACATTTTTGGTGGTCAAATGAGGCCGTTGGTACTTGCAGATTCCAATGTAAAAAAAAAGTCTAACCCACTGTGAATGAGTGGTTGATTCGTCTGGTAGTATTAATGGCTGGTCTTAGGGTGCATATGTTTATTGTCTCCATATAACATTTGTCTTGAAAAGTGGTGCGAAGAAGTGTGGTTCACTCTTTGAGATATAAAAGGCAGGGCGAGCAGGAGAGCATGGATCCGAGGAGAATGGATTCTCTACCCAGACAGCCAATAATACAGATGGCAGGATTATGGAGTCTGGAGTCTGGCCTTCTCTGCTTCCCCGTCTAGCACCTTGTCCTTCTAACCAATGTACAAGTTCCATTATATCTTTCCATTCGCTACCTCCTACTTTTTGACTACTCTATATAGCAAACTCCATGGCATACATATAAAGCCATATATCTATATCCATACTGCCCCTTACACTGAATATTGGATTACTTTGCGGATGCATTGGCCTGCGTATTCGTCTGCATCCGTATCTGCGCACCGAGAAAGCCTTCCTGATTAGGCCAGCCTGGCCTGCCGTGTGGGTGCGGGTCGTAAAGGTAATATGCTACTCACCCACCCACCAATGGCGATTTGACCCTCATGGATGACATGGTACGCCTGCGTCTAGTCAGGAGTATGCATGGCGCTTCGGTATTTTTACCCGTTGGATAGACGAGCAGGGGCAATATGCGGTGAGTTATATAGGGAATCTACGGGCCAAATTTTCATTGGTCGGAGTGGCCTGATTTACGAGTCCTTCTAAGCGGGCACATATACAACCGACTCAACCATCATATAATGCTAGCCAATCTACATTGTAACTGCAATTCAACAATTTGGTGTTGTCTAAGTGGCTCCAGTATTTGGATTAACTTTTGATTCTATAGCAATGTATCTTAAAATGTCGAAACCCTAAATGCCATATTCCAATTTCACCGAGCCGTAGTAATTATAAAAGGTTGCAGTAGTATATAGTCACGGATGCACTTGGGAAGATGGCCATAAGGGAGGGGTATTCAGACCAGTCGGATTAGCGGGGCTATTAAGCAACAGTAGGAGACCAGGCCTCTAGAACCCCTTTATAAACCGGGCTCTACTACATTTCGACAGACACACACACTCTCACCTTTAATTACATGCATTGAATAGAACCCACATGGGTGTTTTACAGCGGAGTCCCAGATTGGCAGCAGGCCCGCTCCCCACTTCTCGCTATTAGGCTTATGGGGAGGGAAAGGCTCGAGGTGCATGACTACTGCCGAGTCCAATAGGAAAAATTGGGTCGCGTCGACTCTCAGCCATATCCCCCCTTCCATTCCCTCACTAACCGATCTGGCGGCTGAACAAAAATAATAGGATAATAACAGTCGCTTTATGCACGAAACGTATTCCATCAGCCCTGCCCAACCCCCAGACCCAGTGTTAGTGGTGTGGGTTCTATAGTATAATGGGCCAAACTGTTAGTCTGAGTAATCAATTTGTGCATCTTCGGATTACACTTAACATTATCGGGTACATCTTTCCGAGGGTTTTACACCCATTTGCGTTTGTATTTAAAATTTGGATTTAAAATTATATGGTATTTTTCATTACTAGGCCGTCTTCAGTAGTTGTCACTGTATCTTTCTACATGTACATATACATAGGTATATATATATATATATTGCCTATTTGGGCCATTCGGTATAAATCGGGAGGGCACATGTTGGTATAATCGGAAACAACCTTATACCGCCGCCATGGACTTTGACAGTGCCCAAGGAAATGCCTTCAAGGGCGAATGCATAGATGGTGGATGGTAGAACCAAGGCGGGCCCAAAACAAGCTCGATAAGCGGCTCTAGACCCAATCCGCTCAGCCAAGGAAAAAGGGCCGGCACTGAGCAATCTATTTTTTTCCAAAATGAGAAAGGAAAGACTGACCACAATATCAGAATAGGGTGCTTCCCCCTCTATATCTTTCCATTTCGGATATCCAGTGGGATGTTGAATTAGCTGCTGCTAGAATAAACATAGACAAAACCTGGGTTTTATTTTTATCGCTCTCCCTACCTTATCAATTACCCGGTCTATTATTCTCTAGCGGTTAGCCGCATGGACATCCATTCACTGGTTTAAACCACTGTTCACTCGAAAAAACCGGTTTTTATCGCGCACCATTGTTCCCACCATTCCCCGGTCGGACTTTTTATTTCATTATATATTCTTTGATGAAGAAATAGGGACAGTCATAATCCGACTCCCCCAGACGATACTTCTCAATAGAGGGATTTTCCCCCGGCGGGATACACGCCCACTGGGCTCATAAGGCACACGAGACATAGTCCACTGACAGTGTATAATGCCAAGGCTGACCCTACCCAAACTGGGAATGTGTAGTGATATCAGTAGCCTGGTTGACTCGTCTAGAGTGCATGGGTGTGTGAATAGAAGGGTTAGCAATATACACGACGTTTAGTGGGGGTAGACTTGGGTTTTCCAAAGATCCCTCGGGCGAAGGTAAGTGCAGCCAGCTAGTTCAACGCCCTAGGCAACTCTAGATAGCTAGATACCTCTCTTACACGCCAGTAGACGATGAACTGTCGATTCGGCCAGAGGGGCTGGATATAGTTACTTGTCCTTGAGAAACCTTGCGGCTGTAAGATTGTAATGGATATACCCTGCTAGTAATTGGTAATACGGGATTTACCCTTAGCATGTTTCCGGGACTGCCGGCCGGTAACTATGGGCAAACTTCCCAGACATTTAGGCAAAGGCCCAGATGAGGCTACAGTAATGCTGCCGAAATTGCACAACGCATCACCAAGGAACCACCCATTAGATAAGTTTGGTGCTCGCGAGAGCGATGGAGCAGGAATGTAGCAACAAACGGAGCGTATCAAATCCCAGCCTCTCCTGTTTGAGCCCGGCCGCCTAGATCTGTCTTACCGTTGGTGTTCTTCTAGAGACCATTCCACGGAAGTCTTAGAGAAGCCGCATTGAGATACCCGGCCTGGCCTGATTAGGCATACTATACATTGGTTTCTAGAATAGGAAAATACGATTTGAGGGGGAAAGGGCGGCCCAAAGGTTCACCTCACTCTTCACTGGTTTTTTGACGTATGCCAGAAGGGGGAAATCCACCCTCCCTTCCCTCTCCATCCCACACCATGGGTTGTTACTTCATGCTGCGATCCGATAGTCGGCGCCCTTTAAACCAGTGGCGGTTGACCCAAGATGGCTCAGTGGGGACAGTGAACCCGCCCCCATGTCGCCATACTCCCATAGTCCGACCAAAATTGACCGAATGAGTACCTCCCAGTATATGACATAGGGCAATGTGGATAGGCATCCACGGCGTCCCTGACCATAATATTCACAAGCCATAGCCTAGTTTGTCTGTTGTTGCTGTTGTTTTTCTATCATCAACCGACCACCGGGGCGATGGTGGTGAAGAATCGTGAACGAATGAATAGGTAGGAAGGAACACGAAATAAACGCCCCCCCCGCACAAATAGGAATTGTCAGCCTGGGCCAGTTTGGGGTTCTACGTGGCCGGATGTTGTGGATAGTTTACGCTGTAGCCTTGCTGACAGTAGTTGTTTTTTTTTTCGCCCGTGGAATGGTTCGTGTGAGGCACGGAGCGGTTGGTGCTACATCCCGGTTTCTATGGAGTGGTGGACTATCCGAATTGTCATGTTCATCAGAGGGGCAGTTATACACAGCGGAGTAAATATATATGATGCCCAATATCACCTACTGAAGGGCATGTATACTCGTCTTGCTAGCCCTCTGCATCGGTTGGAGGCCGAGTCTAACAAATGACGTCCCCCTGATACGGCGACCTCCTCCTACATGGAGTCACTGACTAGAGGTGATTTCTTAGGAACCATTCGTTGACGCACGTTGAGTCGCATACGACAAAGTCTATACACCGCCTATTTATTATTACAGCGCAAAAAAACGATGCTAGCGTGAATGGAGTATGTAAGGCCAGTCGGCGGGCAATACTAAGCCCTTCTGGTGAGTTTCCAGGTCTATCGCATGAATTGTTAATTCGACGGGGCGATACACGTGTGTGGTGGAGAGGGATTTTGTATAGAACACCCTCGTGGCGTTTCCAAGCAGTGGGCATGGGTGCGGGATATTACCCCTCATTCCCCATTGGTATACTAAGCGAGAGTGCTGCAGGATTTTACCAGGGCTTAAAGCGTATTAGCGGGTGAAGGTGGGGTAAGTATCGCAATTAATCTTAAAGCATGACCTGTCCAGATGCCAACTTAATGCCACTAAGTCCAAGCGACACTTAAACATCGATAATGTCCCCCTCCCTCCCACTCGCGCGTGCGACTGGTTTGGTTACTGGGGTCCACGGGTTAGCCAAATCATTGGAGTGAAATTATGGGTGGAACATACGTGCGGCTATTAGCTAGGGCCACCTCGAACAGGGTGTGTCTAACCATGCTGGCCTGGTTCAGGCTGATAGTAACCACCACCCTGTCTATGTTTTCGCCTGATTATTATGGTTTGGCGCACTAGTTATTTGGTCCATGCCAAGAGAAGATGTGGTGCATTGGGCTCTCCATGGCCTAAAGCACCCCCACCCGGACATCTGGTCGAATGGCATTAATCCCTAGAAGAGCCGCCATCCGTCCGTTAATGCAAACAGATTAGTGGAGCGAGATGGGGTGGAGGTGGGAAGTGGAAGAATAAGCACAGCTCTGCTCCCAACGCCACACCTTATTTTCCGGTTACTCGAGGTGACGGTTCAGTCCAGCCGTTCGGCAGCGGGTAGAAGGGGTAACACAGGACCACATCGCTTAGGTGGGGCGAAGGGATGTACAGCCGGGGCTCAAGATTGGTTAATTTTAGAGCATGGGGGGTGGGTTTAGTTTGTGACGGATAGATGTTTCCAAGGTACGAGGGATACTCTCCTTTACATACAGACAAGCTCATGAGGAGATATATCTGCATCCGCCCTATACTTCCTTTGAAGTTCCCCGAGCAGCTGTGGTTGATCGACAATTATTCTTTGATACATAATATATATATATATATATGTTTAAACAGCCGCGGTAGGTCGTATCAGATGCCCACCAGACCGGCCTGGTTTCAGGCTAAACCATATTCCGTAACCCCATGGTGCACAGGGAGTCACACACCCCAGCAGCCGGAGAACTCCTTCAAGGACCGCGGGGGCTTCCCGAACGAAGCTAATTATTAAAGACTCATTAGTTCTCCGTATCTTGTCGAGTAGGAAAGATGTCTTCCCTTCGTGCCTTCTATAAATCAATGGGAGAAAGTGGGTCGTACGGCGCGGGGGAAAATGCTAACCTTTAGGCCTTTTCAGCCAAATAGGAAGACAGGGAGGGTTACAGCGTTGGGTTTGGCCTGTTGAACTCGAGACGAGGCTGTTGTCTTCCTTCCGCCTGCCCTACCGAGGCGCTGGATGGGGTAGTGGTCCCCCTCTGAGAATTCGATAATGGCAGGACCCGTAGTAGTAGTATATCGGCCGCCCTTTTGTATAAGTAAGCCGCCAGCCGTCCGCTCTTCATGATACGCTGCCCTCCTACTACCATTATCATCATAGAACTCTTCTCCTTGTTTATTCTGCAAAGCGCACCCCACACTGGCGGTAGGTTGTTTTTCAACGGGCTGTCGACCAACCCCCATAGCCTTTTCCGCTCTCATTATATTCGCCCTCTACTACTACGGCCTTGGCTTATGTTAGGATTGGCCCCGTTTCCTATTGTCGCGCGGTAATTGTAGTGGCGACCCTTATGAATTAACGGCACCTGCATTAGCCTCATTTTAAGCCGCCCTCTGGCCTGCATATACTGTCCTTTCTTATATTCTCCCTTTTTTTCTGGCTATTGTTGTATGCATTTATGCGCCCTGCTTTATATATGTCAGTTCGACTAAGTCCCACGGCTTGAAGCTATAGTTGACTCCGCTCACCGTGTTCTTTGAAACTCTTGACATTCGCACTCTCCTCGGTTATCTCTTCTTCCTTTATTTTTCTGTTTTCTATTTGGCCGTGTTTGGTTTGAGCCCATTTCCCGCCTCCACCTCTTCTTTAGTCTGTCCATTCCTTCGTTTCCCCAAGGCCTGCTTTATATAACCTTTGCCCCCTCCCGTTCTATGCTCAAAATGTTCGGCAACTCGAGTGCCCCGCGCACTCGTCTCAACCGCCTCGTATGGTCCTACCTGCCCGACTGGGTTCTGGTGATCATCATGGCCCTGGCCTTCTTCGCCATTGACAAAATTCACCCCTTCCGCCGTGAATTCTCCCTCGAGGACAAGACTATCCAGCACCCCATGAAGCCCGACACCGTCACCCCGACTATGCTTATTATCATTTCCTTCGTCATTCCCATTGTCGTTATCTTTTTTAACGCCGTCTTTATCCGTCGTAGCTGGTTTGACCTGCACCAGGGCTGGTTGGGTTGTATGCTGGCCCTGACCCTGACTATCATGGTTACCCATACCCTTAAGGTTACCGTGGGTCGTCTGCGCCCCGACTTTATCGACCGGTGTAAGCTGGACCGCAGCAACGGAACCCCCACTGACCCTGGCATTGGCCTGTCCAACTCCTCCCTATGCACCCAGACGAACAGTAAAATCCTCCGGGACGGCATGAAGAGTTTCCCTTCAGGCCACTCCTCCATGACCTTCGCCGGCATGACCTATCTGACCCTGTACCTGGCCGGTAAACTCCATATCCATGACCAGAAGGGTCACACCATCAAGACCTTTATCACCATCATGCCCCTGCTGGGCGCCGCCCTGGTCGCTGTGTCGCGGACCTGTGACTACCGCCACCACTGGCAGGATGTCACCATCGGCTCCATCATTGGTATTCTGTGTGCCTACTTCGCCTACCGCCAGTACTATCCCCGTTTGGCTTCCCTCACCTCCCACCGGCCCTACTCGCCCCGTATCCCCGCCGACGACGATGAAATGGGTCAAGGTCGCCTGGCCCGGCCCCAGCGCTTCGGCGCCAGCCCCGAGAACTCCATGTACCCCATCCCCGAGCGTACCAACCCGTCCGGTAAAGCCAGCTCCGCCGGAACCAGCCACCTAAACCCCCATCTTCCCGACTACAATGACACTACCGATGCCCAGACCATTTCGGATGACCTGGGGTACACTCCGGCGGTCCACCCCCATGATGCCACGGCCATTTCGGTGGTCCCCTACCACGCCAACCGGAGCGGCGGTGGGAACCAGTATCTCCAATCCCAGCCCTCCTCCTCCTCCCAGTCAGGTAATTTAAATATTGTTCACTCTACTGCTACTTCAACACCCTCTACCTTAAATGCCCCCCATGTTTTGGGTGGCCTGTCGCCTACTTACGGTAACCACCCGAGTGATTTTGGCCGGACGAGTTTCAATAGCGAGTCCGAACTATTGCCAGACACCAATAGCCCCTACCACCTGCGGGAAATCCGAACCAATGGCCAGTAGCAGCACTTTCCCCTCCCCGCTTCTCCATCGACTCTCCCACTCACTTGCCAGTGTAGTTTATAGTTCATGTTGTCATTTTCTCCTCCTTCTTTTCCCGCCTCTTTCACCCTTCACCTTGCACTTCATATCCATCTACTATATCGACCACCACCAATGGACTATCCCAGTTCCCTCTTCGAATCCCAAACGAGAGAAGTATATTGTTTGACTCCGCCATTACATATATCTTGCGTAATTAATTACTATTTTTTAATTGGGTGGCTTTAGTTTCGCTTTCTCCGTCACTTTAACGGCTGAACAGCAGGCCTAAACACGACCCCAATAAAACTCCTCCAATATTCGTTCCATTCGGTGGATTTCCGCTCGTTCGTGCCTGTTTCATCCATTTTTATTCACCGTCATGTCCATTTTTATTTTTGGTCATTCTGCCCCTTTTAACTACTTTCTTTTACCGTGGCGGTGGCTATACCGATACATTTTCTGACAACCATGGCGACGCGAAACGGGGAGGAGACACACCGAATCATATTTGGTCTTGTGCAACAAGTGGGTGGGATCCTATAGGTGGAAGTCTCCGGTCGGGTGGTGCCCTATCCTTGGTGACCAAGGGGTTCCTCTCCCTTTCAATAATGAGCTCTTGTTTTTTCTTTATCTTTTTGATATGGGGAGTGGCGCCTGCCATACATTGCTTCTCTTCCTACACTTTTTTGGCCACCCCCCCTCCTTGCCCCCATTTCCTACTGCGTACAGCTTGTTTTGGTGTCCCTGATTGAGTAGGCGTCTGGGCAAACTTAACTGCACCGTTGGAATAGAATACTTCTTCTATACGGGGATTGGGGGATGGCGAGGCAGTGGTTGAAGGAAAGGCAAAGGGTATGGAGCGAGGTGGTCGTGTGTGGCGGGTTACACCACCCGGGTGCTAAAGGGGACTCGGCTGATTTCCTCTCTCTTCACTATCATATTTCCGTCGTAATGACAGGTGGTATATTCTTGTCACTTGCTTTTGTATGGGGGTGTGGGTTATTACTCAGTCCTTCCGCTGTACCCACTAACCTCACACATCCCTATTAACTAGCTACTAACTGTCAACTTAATTTTGTTATATGATAATATGCGGTTTTTTGGGGGGGCATTCGATAATAATGCAAATCCTTACAATACGATGTCCATACCAATAGCCAGCCGCTACTAGTCACGGTCACGGCGTATATTACCAAGGTGCTTGTAGCTCACCGGCCACTATCTAGACATTCTACATAAGACTGTTCTAGCTTCATTGTTCAATGACCTTTCTGATTACTTTAGAGTATGCAATTGGTCTAATAGTGGTGAAAATTTATTATTCTGGTGAGAAAAACTTTCGGATAGACCACGTGTAACAATTTCCAACCCCTGGGTACCTTTATCGACGTCCTGGCAGCCACTTGAATTTAGCACGCGGATTGGGAACAGTTAAATCAGTTGAAGGACATATGTGTAGTTCACATTCGCCATTAGTATAGTTGGCCTGTTATATTTTTTTGAATCGCTTTATCATATCTATTTAAGTCACAGTTGCTATGTGCTGTCTATGTTAAATATCCCCCTCCATTTAGTCTGTATTCCCATATCCCCGCCAATATCATTCGTGATATCATTTTTTATATTTATTTAGTCTTTTACGCTCTATTTCAATAATAATACATTCTTTACCCTGTCCCTTGTCAGAATGGTTAAGCTGAAGAAAGTTATGCTTCAGGGAGATAATGTCCGAATGAATCATCAGGAATAAAAGTCCGCCAACTCAATGACATCATTGGTGGCGACTACCAAGTAACAGCCGTTGCTTATGGATTTCGATGCGACCAAGTCACTTAATCGGCAGGCCTTGGGTAGGTATGTTTTGGCCATAATAGAGTATAGTCTCGTTTCCTAGTTGGTGAAATCAAAGCGAATTTCAATGTAGGGGATTGTTAGTCTCGTATTCCACGGGAATGTCTTAGGTATTCGGGGATAATTGTACAAGTGGGATATCAAGTCAGTCATTTTTACGCGAATACCGACTCCAGCTTAACCCCAATAGATTGAATGCAAAATGAATGGATGGTAATTAAATAGATCCTCGGACTGTAATGTATAGATGTGCCTTACTGTAGTCAACGCTGACGGCGATATCTTTAGACTCGACCAAATTATATCAATGGCCTTGCCCACCAGAGTATGCTAAACCGAAGAGGGGAGATGAGGTAAAGTACAATTATCGGTAGTCAAATCCCGGATTAGTCCCTGCAGGATTAAAGTCTCCGAAGGTTGGGGTCCCCCCTATTGGTTCCTATCAATAGTATGTGTGTGTGGGGGGGGGGAGGAAGAGGAGGGATTGTGTGGTCCTACCAAAAACCAAAAAACATGGAGCCACATCGAACCCACTAAGTAAGAAAACTCATTCCATAATTTTACCTGGTCAAGATAGCATTCGAGATCCGGCAAGTTGGGCTTATGGTGAAGGCGAACCCGGAAATAGAGTCGATCGGCTACGGGTGTTTTGGGATTGCCTGTGGCTCGGGTTTTGAGCTTCATTAGTTCGACCATGGAAACTCGGGGGTTGGACCAGGCGGGGGGTGGTCGCGGTGATACTGATACTGATACCAATGCTGGTACGGCTGGTTGGCAGGGTGGGTCAGTTTTGGCTAACGATGCGTTTGGTTTACGAGTGTGAGGGTCTAGGCCTAGGGTGGTTCGGATGGCCTCACGCTTTCGTTGGCGATCAACGGCCGTCTGATCGGCTTCGGCTTGGATTTGGTGGCACTGGTGTTCGTCTGGATGGCGGTGCCTGTGTGTATGCAATATACGGGTATTTATATAGCATATTATAGAATACGCCACGGTGAAGGCGGTTAGAATAGGATAATCGGGTTATAATAGGGTTTTCCAAGCGCCGGCCCATTAGGCAGGACTAGCACTGCCTCTTGATACTCCCATATTAGTTTTCACGGTTATATATTACGTACTCGAAGCAGTAGCCCTGGCGGCACCGGGGACATACGGCGATGGTGATGCTCCGGGTGCGACAGTGGGAGTTGGCGCAGGGGATTTTCAGTGACTCGAGACGCGGTTGGTTAGGGCCGCTACCGGAAGTTAGGGTGTCGGGGGACTCGGTTGCCGATGGACACTGGTGACTCAATGGCAGGCGATGGGTGAGGCAGAACGTCTGGTGACATAGTTGGCATACAAACGGCAGAAAGTCCAACTGACCACACTTGGCCAATGCGCAATTATGGCCCACTTGAGGTAGCTCCATGGCTGGTCGACGGGTCAATATGCAACGGAAACAACTAAACAAATGAGTGCGCGCAGTAAAGTATATCAAGAAGAAATGCGGATAAGGTAGGGAGAGTGGAGTCCCTTTACTATACGTTGCAAAGTTATTGGAGGCTAATACATTGAAAGTTGGGTGACGTGACATACGCGGGGAACTACTTACTTTCCGTTTCTCTCATCCAAAAGGTAAGCCAGCTCACTACGGCAAGTTGACTGTGCTTATATTGGAATCCGCCTAATGTTTAGTTCGAAAGCCCTTACACTTTATTTATAGCTTCATTTTTGGGTTGCCAATGTACATTCATTCGATTACTTTCTCTCCGTGAAATATAGCCACTATACCGCTGCCTCGTTAATACTACCAATTCTCCTCGTCGAACCCATTCCCCCTCGACATTCCATCGTCAAGTTCGAACGCTAACCTTATTCAACCATACCGAAATTACGCGCACCGCGTGAATTCCAGTCATGCAGTGGAATCGGCCAGGCAGCCAAAATGCGTCAGGGTTCAAACCCAAGTTTCAATTCGGACTGCAGGCCGGCAAGACCCTATCCAAACCCGCCGAGAAGAAGCTGACTAAAAATGCACTTACTGGCAATAACGATACGGACGACCAGAGTGACGGTGTCCCTAAATACCGACCCTCCCTTCGGTTTACTGAGCAGTCCCAGCCACCCATTGGCTCAGAAGGAGAAGATATTACACTCGAGAAACCACCGTCACCACCCGTAGGTAGTTCTTCGCTGCCGGACGAAGGAACCTCTGAAATACGCCGATGGCCGAGCCCGGAACGAACTGAGTCTGGTGAACATACCCTATCTGCTCCCGAATCGCTCTCTCATGACCAGGCCAATATAAAAGCAGTTGGTGGTGCCGTACTAAAGGAAGATGAGGAGGAGGAAGAAGATCCGCTGGAAGCGTTTATGGCAGGTATCGACCGACAGGTTCAGCACGAATCAAGTGCCCCGAAGAAATCCCCACCGGTAGGTCTACTTTTATGCATGGATCCCTTAGATTCAACGAATACAATGCGCCATTGTTTGAAATTGTGATATCCGCTGTCCTTAAGCCCAACCCTCCACTGCTACTCATCGGAATACGGGTAAATGGTCTACTTTACCACTCTAATACCAATTTGTATTATGTTGTGCTATTCGACACTACTCTCTATATTCACCACGAACTAGTTCCGGGCTGAACGCTTGAATAAAGATGACCCACTCGATAATTTTCAAGAACTTGAAGAGGCATCGGCCGCCAACCCGGGTATGTTGGTCCGTACCGGCACCTTGGATAATTCCGACGACGAAGTGTACGAAGCGGCCCGCCTCGCGGACGAGCGACTAGGTGACTCCGAGTCCACTTCCGAGCCGCTATCCAAAGACGTTGAGCCGCTAGCCGCCATTGATCACTCTAGCATCGCCTACATTCCCATTGAAAAGAATTTCTATCAGGAACATCCCGACGTCAGTCGGTTGAATGACGCGGAAGTATCCCAACTCCGGCGGGATTTGGATATCTCGGTTCGGGGCGCGGGGGTACCCCGACTGGGGCTTTCGTTCGCCCATTTCGGATTAGATACTGACCTGTTGGACGGGATCGCGGCCCACGGCTACCGGGAGCCCACCACGATCCAGAAACAGGCCATCCCCACCGCCCTCACGGGCCGCGATATTATTGGCATCGCCCAGACGGGTTCGGGCAAAACGGCGGCCTTTATCCTGCCCCTCCTCGTCCACTTGCTGGACCAACCGGAGCTGGAGCCGGGCGAAGGTCCCATTGGTTTAATTTTAGCCCCGACCCGCGAACTGGTGCAGCAGATCCACCGCGAGGCCCGGCAATTCGCGGGGGTTTATGGGGGCGGGGCAGTACGGTGCCGCATGGCTTACGGCGGCACCTCCCGTATGGTCCAGTTCCGGGAACTGCGGCACTCAACCGTAGATATTCTGGTGGCCACCCCGGGGCGCCTCATCGATTTGGTGAAAATGAAGGCCACCTCCCTTCGGCGCGTCTCGTACCTGGTGCTGGACGAGGCCGACCGGATGTTAGATTTGGGGTTTGAACCCCAAGTACGATCGATTTGCGAGCGCATCCGACCCGATCGCCAGACCCTGCTGTTTAGCGCGACTTTCCCCCGAAAAATTGACCATCTGGCCCGCCAAATCACCCGCGATCCGGTCCGGATTGCGATTGGGCAGATAGGTGAAGCGAACAGTGATATTCGGCAACATTTCCATATTTTACCCGACGACACGGCCAAATGGGAGTGGCTAAGGGTCCATATTACCCCATATTGTATCGAGGGCAGTGTATTGATTTTTGTCGCCCGAATGGGGGAAGTGGACATTTTGGCCGAAGGTCTACACGCCATGGGAATAGAATGTAAGTAACTCTCTTTGAATTGTTTAGGCTGGTTATTGCTTCAAAGGACCGGCGTATGACATTTAAATCGTCTGAAACTCTCGCTTTTTTTTTGGCAGAGGTCGTTGTGGGTCAAGCTACACCACCACCCGGAGGGGGAGAATTTCCGATGGGCGGAATCGAACACCCATTAACCGGTGGTGCCACTTTTTCTATTTCCCCGACGGATGCATTGCATATATTTTAGGCGGCACCATCCACGGCGGTATGATGCAGTCTGAACGAGACCGGGTGATTCGAGACTTTAAAAACGACAAATTATCGGTGGTCGTGGCGACTGACGTTGCAGGTAAGTAAGCGCGTGGGCTTGGTTTATCCGACTTGCTTTTTAGAGAGCCGATTGGGATGTTGGAGTTGCTCACCCTTCTTAAATCGACTCTTTCTTTCCAGGGTCAGATTTCGAATTGAATGATGCTATGAAATCCTCATCCCCACTTAACCATGCATTTATTTAACGACAGCGGCATTATATATATATATATATATATATACTCTTTTAGCGCGGGGACTGGATATCAAATCTATCCGGACGGTGATCAACTACGACCCTGCCCGGGATATCGATTCCCACGTTCATCGAATCGGACGGACGGGTCGGGCGGGTATTAAGGGTGACGCCCATACGCTTTTGAGTGCCAAGGAATCGAAGGCGGCGGGTGATCTGGTTCGGCTACTGGAGTCGGCAGGGGACAGTGTCCCTACCGAAGTAATGAGTCTGGCTATGCAGGTAAGTAGTCAAGTGGACTGCATGTTGGGTGGCTGCAGACACGGTAAGGGGTCGATTATATGAAAAAGGGAGGGGTAATTAGATGGATCGAATATGTACATGATATAAAAGACGCACCTTGTGAATTGACTAGGCTGGCGGTAAAGTTCACTTACATACCCTCGTTAAGTTTTTTTACCTCTACCCCAAAGTTGGTGAACTTCGGGTGGACTTGATAGCAGGGAATATAGTATAACTCATCGCTGTTTTTAATCTGCACTTCTGAACCATGACATGTCCCGGTGCTAGAATCCCAAATTCCGACAGTCAAGGGATTGGACGTCCCATCGTGGTCGTAGAGGCGGCGGTCGAGGTGGAAGAGGCGGTAGAGGAAGAGGGGCGGCTAATCGGCAATGGAACCCGCGGCCCGGCGCCAATGTCCCGGATTTGGCCCATCTCAGCCCACTGACTGCCGGGGCCCGCTTGGCTGGCGACCGATCGGGGATTGGGGCCTCTGGTCCGAATCGGCCGTCTGCCTCCCAAGGTCGATCGAACGGCCCCATGTTCCGCCCCGCAAGTAAGCCTTCCGAATTTTCGGGGTCGCATGAAGCGACACCGCTACCGTCGCAGTCACAATCACAGCCACCTCCGCTCCCGAACAATGTTAATCCAAGCGAGCCCGACTCTGCGCCGAATGCGAACCCCTCTTCGCCACCTCGTAAACGCAACCGATGGGACCAGAAGTAAAAAGGGACCACTTAATTTTGGGTTGGGGTGGGCGCAATCGACGCCTTGCTATACAGGGCTATTTGAATGAATGACCATACTGGCAGAGTGTATAATTCCATTCAATTGAACCCTGGGGCAGTTTTGGGAGATCGATACTTACAGTCAATAAATACGGCTGTGAACCCTTTGTGCGCTTTGCCCTTTTGGATGATCCAGGCCGATTGTTGTGTGGTTTTGGCTCAGCCGTCAATAGTACTCTGTAAACACCATGTGAAGGGGGGAGAGATGCACTGGGAAAAGGATTTGCCTATCCTAACCGGGTGTGGATTGGTTGTTCAGTGGCCTCTAGAAGAATAGTTTAGTTCAAGCCCCGATGGCCTTTGGTATTCGCCCGCTGAGTTGGTATTAGAAACACGCTTTCCCACTTCTTTGACGTCTCTCTACTGTTGTTATCTTTGGGGTTTCTTTATAATATATATATTTTTTAGTAAGACATTCTACAGTTGCTTTAATTTTCATGTTGGCCTGTTTGTAAATAGTCTTTTCAGATACCCGAGTTAACTACATAAACTATTCGGTCAGCTCTCGTTGTTACCTTAAGCCGCTCGACTTTTTCCGCTGGGGTGGAGGGTTAGTATCACCTCCACTGTAGACTTCTCGCTCTCTAATTATTCTATTGTTTTGTTGATTTTTTCGTCCCACGCATTCGCATTCCGGGGTAACCAGTACGATCAGCATGCAGCCCATGCCCACTGCCCTAAAGCAATTGCTCTCCAAAGGCGATGTCAAAGCCGTCAGCTCCCTTTTCCACCAGGAACACCCGCGCAGTCGGGCCAGCGGCCGTTGGTCCGGGTCCGTGGGGCTTGGCATACCCCGTAAACCGTCGCACCGTTTACCGCAGGCCTTCGCCGCTTACATTATCACCACCGAAACCCGGGTCGAGTCTAACGCGGCTCGCAAGAAATACACCGCGTATAAGGTCCTGGTCTCCAACGGACCAACCCAAACTTGGGTAGTGCGTCGGTATAGTGACTTTTACCAGCTGCACCTTCAGGTCAGTGAATATATACAAAACCCCCCGCTTAGTTCATTTTGCGACCGGGCCAATTTTTACCCCTTATTTCATCATGATACCTCTCTCCTGTACCCTCATGCGTCTGGCCCAAAGCACTCAATATGCCCTCTCTCTAACGAACTATTCCACAAACCTTGCCGCGAATGTACGACTGGTATATTAACCTAATTTTACTCCAATTGCATACCCCGGATTCCCATCTATACGATAAATACCCCCCTCCCCTCCTATGCTGTGTTTGGCGGGGCTGCAGATTGGCAAACGATTTCCCACCAAGAAGCTTCCCCCATTCCCGCCGAAGCGTTTGCTAGGTAACCATTTTTCATCCCAGTTCGTGCTGGCCCGCCGGGAGCAGCTCAATCAATACCTGGCGGCCATTACCAGCGACCCGGAAATCCGATGCCTGGATATGGTCAAGGGGTTTTTCAGTCATATCGCGCTTGAACCAACGTTCTTCGACGGACCATCCAATCCCACCGAAGTGCCAACTAACGGAGTAACCCCACGCCAACGGCCCGGTGGCAATAGCGGTGCTAGTTCTGCGCATGGTGTTGGAAATAACCGACTGTCGATATTCAGTTTATGGCGCAACTCGTCCAAATCAGCCGAACCCTCTAATAGCCGCAAGCCGCCCCTACCACCATCGGCCATAGCAGTCGTATGCGCCTCCCAGGCCCCGACCTCCAGCCCCGGAACACCCTTGGCACATGACCTAACCCCGGTCCGGCCGGTGCCCGTCAAACCGGCCTCACCCGATGACCCTATGCTGAAACGGCGCACCTTCTCCGTTTATAATGCCCGCCGTAAATTAGGTCTAATTAAGCGAAAGGATCTTACCAAGAAGCGGCGAGTTCACCTACCACCGGTCAATGGGATCCAAACTACCCCATCACCGTCCCAGTCGTCCGAAGCGAAATCTACCGAGGCGCCGACCCATTCCACGAGAACCCCGGAGGGGGGTGTGGTCAAGGCCAGCCGTCGCTTATCGCTTTCGAGTACCGATGATCCGTACGATCAGGACGAATTAACCCGAGATACGTCTAATCCTTGTTTTCCGCGGGACAACACCACTATTGACGATTTCTACCTACTCAAGGTCATCGGGAAGGGCAGCTACGGCAAGGTAAGTTGTAATAACCCTGGGAACAAATGGAGACTGGTCACATAATACCTTCCACATGATAGCTTTTGCAAGCCCCATGACCAGCGTTGAACATCGACCATAATACTATTGGCGAGCTGTATCTAGCCCCATTAATCCAAATACAATTGAAACGAATATCCGACCACCCTTATATGAACAACCCAATTGGACTTCCCTAGGTCATGCTCGCCCGGCATAAAAACTCGGGCAAAGTGTACGCCATCAAAGTAATCACCAAGAAGTCCCTCCAACGCCGACCCGGGGATATCGCCCGGATTATGGCTGAGCGCAATGTATTGGCCCGTAATATCAGTCACCCTTTCCTAGTCGGACTCCAGTACGCTTTCCAAACCACCCAGAAGCTGTACTTCTGCATCGACTACGTCAATGGCGGCGAGCTCTTCTTCCATCTCCAACGGGACCAGCGCTTTGACGAAAGGCGGGCCCAATTTTACGTGGCTGAAATCACCCTGGCCCTGGAGTACCTGCACAATCTCAACATTGTCTACCGGGATCTCAAACCCGAAAACTGTCTACTAGACTCCAAGGGTCATATTCGTATCGTCGATTTCGGATTGGCCAAGGATGTCTCCCGGGCGGCCGACGCAAAAACCTCCACCTTCTGCGGCACCCCCGAGTACCTAGCCCCCGAAGTCCTCCGCCAGGAGGCCTACGGGAAGAGCGTAGATTGGTACTGTTTGGGAGCGGTGCTGTACGAAATGTTGGTCGGAGCACCCCCGTTCTACTCGCGTGACAGCAAGGACATGTTCCACGGCATTCTCCACGGGTCCCTCGAATTTCCGGACCATGTCAGTCCTGTGGCCCGCGATCTAATCGTCCGACTTACTTCGCGGAACCCACTCACACGGCTGGGATCGGGGGTCCGGGGCTCGTACCATGTTAAGGCCCATCGGTTTTTTGAGGTAAGCATATCACTGGTTTCGGCTAATGGCTTAAAGTGAAATACCTTTAGAGTATGAAGTCCCTTAGAATCATTTGGGGGTATGATTACTAACCATTTTCGATGAATTATATTTTATTATTATAATAATTATCTGGGGGGTGTAAATGTCCTAAATTTTTCGTATTCTCTAGGGTATCAACTGGAAGAGGCTATACACCAAGGAAATCACTCCGCCGTACAATCCGGATGTGGTATGTAGTTTCAGTAATCCTGATTGCCCTATTAACGGTTGCATAAAGTACCGGGCCACTCTAATCATCTAACGGCCATTTTAATAACTATAATGGCCATCGACTCTGACCAGTTAGATCCGAATCTAACACATCACTGAACCACAATATTGCCCATTATTGTCCTATTTCTCTCGTCTCGGCCCCCCCCCCAAAACTGTAGGCCGGTATTTTCGATTTAAAGCACATTGACCCGGCTTTTAGTAATGAACCCATCCCCCAGTCGCTACTCGATGAGGGAACCATTTCCCTGGCGTTACGCGAAGAAGTCGATAGCCACATTCCCCCTTCCTCGTCCGTGGGCGCTGGATTGAACTTCCGCGAAGGTCTAAACACCAGTCCTGACCGAACCGCTAATGGGCAGCTACCCTTATCATTTACACCCACGTCGACGAAATCGCTATCATCTAATGCGGGCCATATTAGCCGTACCACGACGCCCCAGTTACAGCCTAACCGGCTGCCGGGACTGGGCCCAGGTATGAAGCATATGCCGTCCACTGAGTTTGACCTGGAGCAGGCTATGGAAGAAACGGAGGACGCCTTTCAAGGGTTTTCATTCGTGGCACCGGGTGTGAGCGACGACGAGGAGAGTGGGCTGTATCATAGCAGTGGCTGCAAACCGTAGCACAACCATTGAGGGTGTATCCACCATTACCTAATCCGGCAAAGCCCGCCTGTACATTTATATTTATCGAAATTAGCCCAAACTATACGAGTTGACCCTTAGTCGCTTTTTATTTTAGTAGTTATCAAAGGATAGCCCATAGTAATTTAATTATTTTTTACTGACGAGATTATAAATTTTTAAAAAAGGATATCTACCTGTTGAACAGAACTAGGCACATACAGGGAGATAAAATACGTTCATTTTAGTAATACACAAGGATGTCTAAACTACAAATGAAAGTGTTTGTGGGTGTCACTCAGGTTTGACACGGACCACCCGAACTACCTCATGTATTTTTGAGTATATAACCATTGGAGGTATCTTCAAGCCGGTGTTTTGGGCCTACTTCGTCAGGATTATACACTGACCGGGAGAGTAGTTTATATAGAGCATTTGTGAGCTATAAAATGCCAACAGGCGACTAATAGACAGGGCAGTAAACCATTCGAATAGTACATTAATATATCGTAGGGGGCAACATGCCTTCCTGTAGGTCCAGCCTTAGACCAGCAAGCTCTTATTTCGTAAATGCTAGTTTGGAAAAATAGAGTGTCAATTGCCGGGGTAATTGAGGAGCCGATGCACTGGTGTTTTTAGCAGGACCGTTGGGGGCTCTTTTTGCCATTAGAGTAGCCCCTGTCGCGCCGACATTATAGTGGTTCACCCAAGGGAGTTCGCTCAATGGTTGTGCTATTCCTCCCCCCTAACTTCGTGTAGCCCTGAGTCAAAATTGATTGAAAAGGGGAACTCTAGAAATCCAAATGACTTATCCGCACAAGAACATAACTCACCTTGTATTACATATATTGGAAGAGAGTCCCCTATTGTCCATTAGATTTCGTTGCGCAAGGGGGTTCATATACTGAGAACCCGCCACACCAGGCCCCTAACTTTAAGGACCCTTGTTTTGCCGTGACCCCAATTATGAACATTTTTCATATGGGTAACGACTCGTGGTTAACTCGGGCTCCCCTTTTACCAAGCTCAAGTAAACGCCGACTATAAAATCTACCCCTCCGCCCGCTTTCCGGCTGGTAGGTTATCTTCCCCGATTCCCCCTTCTCCTTTGTTTACCATTTTTTTTAATGATCCAGACCATTATTTATTGTCGATTAACGTCCCTCTATTAAGGCGTACCTCCTTACTTTAACCCACGTCCCCGCAGTCTTTAGCACCTTACCCTGATCCTATATCACCCACTGTGAGGCAACATGCGTCTTGGCGAAATTATCTATCCTCTGCTGGCCACTCATTTCACGGCCTTCAACTCACCGCTTAATCCCACCAAACAATCGCCTAATGCATCGGAAGCCAAATGGGTCAAGCAATTTCTCGCGTTGCCAGATTTGGTGCGAAATCCGGCCGCAGATGTTATTGTCAAGCAGTTGTCCCTGTCAGCCTATGTCTGGTGGGCCCCCGCGCTATTAAACACGAGCCCCAAAGATTTGCCCCTGCTCAACGAAAAGGTAAGCACAACTGAATTAGTTCATATTTCACTATCACCTGCATTATACCACCCTAAAATTTTCATGCATGCTTTTCGAACGGTTATGCCCAAACTATGGCATATGACATGCCCCCCATCCAACGAATACCCAAGCTGTCCTAGACGAATGGGTACATCCACTAATTTCACTACATGTGCCGCTCTTGGCCTACTTACTAATGCGATTCTGGTGGATGGTAAGCTACTGCTACATTGATTTGAATTGTGCCTAGGCCAACACTTTTGTAGACCAATCTGTTAAATATTTCAATCCCGAATCAAACCGATTGGTCGATAGTCAGAAATTTATGGATATCTGGTTGGCCGGAATCCCGCTGGAGGCTACTAATGCCATAGTGGAAGGTTTATCGGGAAGTATAGACGAAAAACGGCGAAGTGTTTTGAAAATATTGGGGAGAGGGCTCGGGCTGAAAAGCCACCCTGACAAAATTGTTGGTCTAAATATCGGGAACCCTCTATTCACCCGCGCCAATTGGAAATACGTTAATTTGGCTAAGATTGGGCTCTTGGAATTCACTCGACACTTCCCGCTGGCCCAGGCGGCGACCGCTAACCTGTTAGGTCTAATTGTCACTCTGAAGCCTGCCAAGGACCTGGATACCAATATCATTTGGGAAACTCGGGTAGCGTTAAACCAATCGGATTTTGAGGTGTATATCGGGGATCAGGTGAAACTTCAGCTTGACCTTAAATTGACCTACCCAAGAAGTGCCTCAACCTTTCTTTGCGTGGCACTCTGGCACCTTTATCATACCGGACAAGAAAAGGAGATCCTAGAATATATCAACGGACCTGTTATTGATTTAGAACGATCACGCGAAATTCGAAAGAACGATGCGCTTAGGGGCTCTCTAAATTTTTTGTTGACTCTGGCAGCGATTAACCATGACGAACCCATAATCAAAGCAATTAACGAACGCTGGATTATATCGACTACCATAACGATTTATGATTTCAACGAAATACATAGTGATTATCATACGGTTTTGACGGATTGTATGCGTACCAACGGCCTCGATAAACACGCAAAATACCTCGAAACGTTATGGGATCTTCCCCTTATGCCCAGACCCCAAAACTCGGCCTTCTGCACAGAATTTATGTTCGGCAGCGACTGGGTTTGGATCGAGCCAAATGGCGATGTTCTCTTGGCCCACTATGCGCGACAGTTTGTTTTCGATGAAAGCGCCACAATTAATGTTTCAGTCTATAATAAGGTGCTTCCAATTATGAATTTTTTATAGCGACTCTAGGATGGAGATTATGGACAAGCAACTACCAGTGGCAAGCCAACCCCTACAACTATCCCTTTTGCAGTCTAGTGGGGACCTTTTTTTATGTACACTTGTAAATCTATCTATAAAGACTTTTAAATGAATGTCTCGAGTAATGCCTTCCGGAGAAGCAGTGTGCGGGTTGGCCCAAGTGCACCGAAGGTTCACGCATACAGCGAGTGGTGCGCTGGTAGTGTAGTGCCATCCAGAGGTCGGTACTTATCCCCAGACTATGGGCAGCCAGTCCTCATTGTCAGAGGGCGGAATATGCCATGACATGCAATGGCAGTATCACTCCCACTATTTACCCATGAATATATATATATATATATATATATACCGCCTATACTGTGGCATACACAAAAGCTAACAAAAATATTATTCATTCCTTTATACTCGTGGTTTGCATTAAAAAGCCCACCATTTTTTCCTTGCTTCTAAAAGTCTGACCTATTTTTCGGTGGATTCCCGGTTATTCCATCTTGTTCCATTTCTTGACCTTTCTCTACATCCTTTTTCTTGCACCTAACAGCCCCTAAGGCCCTCGGGATGGCTACATAAGTAACCAGCGAACCCCCACTTGTTTGAGAAAAAAATCATCACTCGTTTTATTTCAAACTCAAATTCCACAATTCCTTGAACTCAGTCCCGATTTTTTTATTAATTATTTCTTATTTGTTAAACACCACTGTTTCTTATATTTATTTTCAATAAAACTCTTGTGTTACTCATTATATCCTCCCCCCATCCTCCGTCCAACCCACTGACCACTCACCCCCTCCAAAAACCCACCATGTCAATGTCCAATTCTGCCCTGGTCTCATCCCACTCCACAAACCTCCCGACTTCTGCCACCAAGGAGCTGGCTGCCATGACTTCAGGCCATGTTGATAAGGAGGCTACTACCTCCTCACGAATCCCGAAGGCTGATAACAACAGGCCGGATGTCCCAGGTAGTACAGTAGTGTAGGGTACTATTTTAATATAGGAAGATAGATACTTTAAGGTGGGGAATGTATAATTTTTTTTAGCTCTTAGTCATAGTGTAGGAATAAATTGAACTAATAGACAGTGAACACAAAAGAGAATGATGTCTATTTTCGTAAATGATAAAATGGTCGAACACAGTAATTGTTCCTCTCTAACGATATTTTGACACCAGCTTTATAAATATTATAGTCCTAGTCCCTTCATTTATTATGTGGCAATTAATTAAAGCCAACTTCGCACTCAAACTGCGAGCAGCCATTATGCTGTGATGGATAGGCTAAAAATTGCATTCTAAGGCATCTCCACCCATAAACACACATGTTCTATTTCTGGCATGATATAAATGTAATTTTGGCCACTTTACTATTAATTGGTCGTTCTGAAGAGAGAATAGCCCAGTAGCACTCTTGAACCACTTTTTTTTTGCATTACCCCCTGTGTTTTATGGCTGTTACTACTTTATTTTATTATTTTTAGCAATTACACAATCAGTTTCATACTTACCCACCTTGCTATACTAACTAGTGGGTTCCTACTGTTCCAAAATAAGGGTTACACTCTACCCCAATAATCTAGCTACCAGCCCAGTGAATATTGGAGTTTCTGCTGGTAGGGAACTAACCCCATTGGCTATAGACCACACCCATTATCCAAATCCCAAAGTATAGACACCCAGGGCTGGAGTCGAACAATACGTAATTCAAAATGTGTCTAGCATGAACCAGATATTAGCCACATTAGTATTGACAGTTTGCTGGGGGGTGAAGGTAAGCAATTCCCACTAAAGAAAGAGAAAGCTGGTCCCATTAAATACAGTTGAATCAATTTATTGATCAAGAAAATACTTGATGAGGACAGTTACAAATGGTTCAAATGCTGAAATGATGAATCCCAGATTCACGAAATTATATAGATATATGGGATGGGTATAATTCAAAGTATGCTGACAAGATGGGCATTTTAAAGGCAGGGGGAAATAAAATGGAGAATGTGTGAAAGATGTGCCTGCCCGCCTCACAGGAGTGATTAAGGCCCAATATCTGGATAATGTGGACTAGTATTATGATAGCCAATAGACTTTCAATACTTGCCGATACAATGCAATCAATGACAACTAGCTGCTGCTTATCAAGTGTATGCCAGCTAGATGATATTGGTGCTAGGGAGCTAACTTTGGTCAGGGATTAGGGTAGGAACTTGGATAGCTTCAGTAGACTGTCCCTTCACGGGAGTTCCACTGGACTTTCCCTTCACGGGGGCTTTGACTTTACTGCCCATATTCCTCATGCCACTAGCAATTCTGCTGTCCGTACTCTTTGTGAGGTTTTTGATAGTACCAGCAGTGTTACCAGCCACAGCTTTGAGGTTTGCCCTGGATATTACTTTCATTTACTTCATTTTTTGAGTACCTAAATTTTGGCTACTCATTTTCAAACTGTTCACAACTATCCATCCATCCTTTTTGACCCATCGGGCACCTGCAAGACTGCCTGAAATGATGCCACAACTGTCTGACCCATTACTGGAACAATGATTATGTGGACACTGTGACAATCTGTTCAATATTCCACCAATTTCATGAGTATTTTGAAATTTGCATCTCAGATCTGAGATCCCATTCGAATTTTGAAATTTGAACTTTAACTTGGTGATTTCAACCACATTGCTACCATATGACTGTGATGACTGGCCCACTATGCCCCCACTCAAACCGGTGCTAGTGCTATAGCTGAGCTTGAGAAAAGACTGGAAGTTCTGGAAAGAGAGGTAGCTGAACATCGAGTACTCCAGGCTGAGCTTATCCCCTGCTAAAAGGCTCTGCAGGAGTCCCAGGCCACTGTTGCCCAACTCCAATCTAAGTTAGCAAGCCAATCAGCCACCCCCAGCCCAATCCCCACCCCCGCCCCCCGCCCCCGGCCCCCGCGGGCCCCCGGGCGGCCCCCCCCCGGGGGAGGCGGCGGGCCGGCGCGCGCGCGGGCCCCCCGCCCCCGGCCGCAGGGG
>JANBQC010000222.1:0-41369 GCA_027576995.1 Dimargaris cristalligena
TTCGGGGAAAGTAATATTTTTACGGAAAAATTTTTCTTTCCCCTCTATTAACATAATAAGTTTGTATAAACGAATTCTTCAAGCATTCCAGCAACTCTGACCCTACTTTGCTTTGCTTTGCGTTCCGGTATACCGCCCGCCGCTGTCATCACACTGCATAAACCATATATTTTGTCCGTATCCACTTGTCCATTGGTCCGCTTCGCATATCGGCCATTTTTCAGCGAGGGAGAGGGAGAGACACATCTACGCTGAACATCGTAAACACCATGCGTACAATCCTCACTCTACTCCTGGCCCTGGTCTGGCCATTAGCCCACGCCTACCGGGTCACTTTCAATACCGATGCCCTCCTCCTCGAGCCAAACTTGAGCGTATTCGGTAACTTGACCTCCGTGAACCTTCTGAACAACACCGTGGCCCCGACTACAGGCCTGACCACGGGTCAGGATAACTCATTTGCGGTAGGTATTCTTTATTCTTCGATGTATTGTGTAGCCCTCTATCCACCCTCTACGGGGTCCGCTGTCTTATGGGGGTAGTTTATTTGTAAGCAAATCCCGGTTGTTATATGCCGGGGCCACAACAGACGCCCCCCAACTAGCGCCCCGGTCGATCCGGAATGCAGAGTGGGGCATTTTAGCATGTTGCCATCCATACCTGGCCAACTATAGCAAACATTTCGCTAAATCCCTTGGGTATGAGCAGCTAGCTTATCTGGTCTCGGGAGGCGTAATCCCATCCCATCCTACCCACCCCTCCCAGTCCGGCGTCGATTTTTAGTCTTGGTGCTCTATACCTATTTCCCTTTCGGGTGCTGCTCAGCATAAACCAAGCGGGGTGGACTTGCGGAGGATTACCCACGCCTTAAAAATCGCGGTTGTTTAGAACAGCGGAAAATCACCAATTGGTTATTCCCACTGCTCTCACTGTTCAACATTCCTGGTGAAGAATGGAAGGGCCATCTGAACCAGGGCCTTTCTGGTGATTGGCACTACCATCTACCTACCTTCCTTACCTCGTTTCATACCCACACATTTACGCCCACTCCCACTGTATACGCACGTATATGGCCTAGTATGTGGGGGTGTCCCCTACCCAACGAAAATTAGTCCCCATACCGCCAATTGATCCTAACCACTAGTGCCCCATTATGCTCCTTGACACTCCCTCCCTTAACTAGGGCATGCTCCTTAACTTCCGAGGTACCGCCAACCCACAACCCTTGGCTGGGTTCTCGAATATTGCCGTCGTCAATGGCCAGGAGGTGTCCATCGAGCCCAAGATTTTCGACCAGATGCGCTCCATGAATGTCATCTTCATACTGGCCTACAATGTTGGGGAGTACGACGCAACCGCTATCTCCCGCCTACGCCTCACGGCCGTCATCACCGTCGATGATTCAATTGGTGAGGCCCTTTCTAGCCTAATTGACCAACTGGCCGATAGTTCCCGCAGCCTCTCCACCAACTCGTCGGACTTTTCTGGGATGGTTGACCAGGTTAATAACTACGACTCCCAGGGAAAATACACCCGCCGCTTGTATGCGCGGGTACAGGTCTTCAATTCCAGCGATAAGCAGACTGACTCAACCTCCCAGTCCGGTAGTTCGTCCAACGTGGGTACTGCTGCAGGGTTGGGCAGCTTTGGCGGAGTTCTGATCATCATTTCGGTCTGGATGTGCTACCGTCTCCGGCGTCGGCGTCGTATTGTTACCCAGGAGCGCCGTGAGCGTCGGAACCGCGGTATCGACTCCCTGGCCTCTATTTTGCGCGGGGTCAAGGTTGCCCCATTGAATCGCGACCACCTGGCCTACCTGCGTAAGATCAAGCTGACTAAAGAGAATATCATTAGTCTAGGTCTGCAAAATGCCGTTAGTACTATTCGCAGCCTCCGGGAAATCTCCTCTAAGCCTTCGTTCCCCAGCCAGGTTCACATAAGCCGCAGTCTCCATAGCCAACGCCGATCCACCTCAATCGGTTCCTTGTCTGAAATAACGAGCAAACCCACCCACCACTGCCGAGTCGATTATGAACCTGACCAGAAGCCCAAGCATAATATGGCCCGTGACATTCACCACAAATCCACCAAGAATAAGACGGGCCATACGAGTCCAACCGGAAGCGATGATGAGGACGATATTAATGATCTTCGTATCAACGTGGACGAAAAGTACGGCACCCCTGACCAGGACCACGACGAGGATGCCCACGGGAATGACTGTAGCGGCCGTAGCATGGATACCCATCTGCGCATCCCTGCCCTTATGACCCACGTTACCGATTCGATTCGGTCCATGGGCTCACTCGGTACCATTCAGCAAGAAAAGGGCTACCCCTCTTGCACTATTTGCTTGGACCGGTTCCGGTCGGGTCATTATGTACGCCAGCTGCCCTGCAAACACGTTTTCCATACGACCTGCGTCGACAAGTGGCTTATTACCAAATCTGCCGTCTGCCCCTTATGTAAATTCGACTGTGAGCCCTACTGCCAGGTTCGCGTTATGTTCAACAAGGAGAAGGAAAATAATTCAGTGAGCTTTGACGGTAGTGAGCTACGGTATGACGACTAGGTGTAGTCGAAGGTTGTGGTCACCAAGTTCTTACACCAATGCCCCTATCAGAAAATGCCCTCCACTAATTCCGTATTAACAGCCGTGCCCTAGCAACCCGTGGTCTATAGTCCATTTGCAGTAGCTACATATATATATTTACATATTCCAACAGCGTCGGTTCGCCCAGTTTATGAATCATATCTTGACCGTATTCCCATTTCCATATTATCCAATATGTTGCATCACCCTATCCCCCCCCCTTGTAAAGTAATTTATAAAATTCACTAATTAGAAAACCCCTGTATAACTATTTAGAATGAGGCAAGAGGCACCACCAAGGAGCATGATGAGAGTTGCTGGAAGGTATTACATGCGATATTCTAATATTGTACCTTGACCTCTCTTTTGTTTTACAAATGCAGATAATATAGTAAACTAGCCGACACCTACACATGGTTTTGGCCCGAGATGCTATTCTTTATACCCTAGTTATTTCCGTTGAGTTAGCCATGGCCACTTCATGGTCGGCTTAAACCAGAGGTAGTGCTTAGTAAAATGATTGGTTGGGTCCTCGTACATACTGCACCAATGACTGGGATATATTTTATCGTCGACCTCATGCGCCAGGTGAAAATGGTGTGGTTAGAGAAGCTGGTAGTCAGGTGGATAAAGTTACCTCATTTATATAGGTTTGGAAGCAGAAACAGTCCTATTATATACATATGGGTGAAGTTCAGCTTGGTTGTATGTTTTAACCGGTATGTGTATAGGAAAATTGGTGGGATGTTTATTTTCAACCAGTAGTACTTGCCTCATCAAATGGATTTTTCGTTATACAGCTTGGATGAACTTCTCCCATATATATATATATATATCCCCCTCTCATTTGTTTAATCGAAAATTGCATAAGTAAAAGAAGGGAGATATGAGTGGCTGGTTTTACTGCGGCACGGTGCTGTTGGGTAAAATGACTCGTAACCAAAAGTCCACCAAAAGAATGGCTCTCGTCACAGTATGGTCAGCCCAGTAAAGTAAGACGCTCTCTTACCACCGCAGATGGTTTTTCATTCCTTGTAGTTCGATCACCCTGGTTCGCTAATGAGATCCAACTTCGAGTCCATCTCTACTCACTCGGTCTTCATTCCCCATTCCCTTGCTATTCTCTGATTAACCATTGAATCTCCCCACTTTCGCAATTTATTGAATCACGCCCACATCTATCTACGTGTCTACCCGCCCCAGTCTAAATCATGACATTACGCCACGCCCTTCGACCAACCCGGACCCTCCAGTCGGTCTCGGTCCATTCCCACCGGCTCATTGTCGCCACCACCCGGTCTCGCCCCATTTACTCGGTCCCGTCCCTCCTCCTATTGCATCACCTGTCCGCTGCCGGTGTTCCCTCCAGCGAGGGTCGCCGGTGCTTCTCGAGCAGCCATGCTACTTGGAATCGCGGGGAAAACAAGAGCCCCGTGGCCATTTTCATTGAATCTATCAAGCGTCAGGTCAAGCAGAATAATGAATTCAAAGATAACGTCAAACTCCTGCAGGACGAGGGGTCGAAAATCGCCGAATCGGAGGCGATGAAGCGCGCCAAGGATGCGTTTAATAAGGCGAACGAAACGACCTCGGTGCATTCCGAGAAAATCAAGGAGGCGGCCGGGCGAATTGGCAAGTCGGTCCACGAAACCTACAAGGACATCAGCGAGACCGAGGCTGCTAAAATTAGTAAAAAGGCGGTAAGTGGCGCTGAATTTTATTATATGATGGGGTGAGAGTAACCGTTGGTTATAAGGGGGTCTCTGGTGTATATAATTAGCGGTTATGGCGTTCGCCTCATTTCAGAGTCTTTAAGCTAGGCTCTGTGAATTTATAGGCGTTGTGAATCCCCGGACATTCTTAACTAACCCACACCGTAATTATTCTATTTTTGCATGTTCGTCAATCCAGGTTAAGAAAACGGCCGACGCCGTTTCAAGCACCGTATCGGCTGCTACGGAGCCCATCCGCAAAACCGAAACATACCAAAAAGTGACCAAAGAAGTCAAGACATTCGTGGACGACGGTACATCGCAGTACGGTGGTTACCGGTCAAAAGAAGAACGTAAACGGTTACGGGAAGAATGGGCCAACGATCCCCACCGTAAATCGGCTCAACGGGTAACTGCCGACCCCAAGTAAGTACCAGACTTTAATTATTTTTCATGGAAGTCTATACACCGTTAAATTTTTTCTGATTGATCGAATTGGTAGAAGCTATCGCCACGGTGTTTCGATCAAATAGCCAGACTGGGAGGAAAGGGCCGTTATTGACACTCGGGTGGTAGTAATAGCCCATCTAGATCACCCCCCATTATTTCAGAATACCATTTTCTATAACCGTATATTTTAAACACTGGCTAGCCGTATTCTATCTTTTGTTTAATTTATGATGCGTATCTGTTTTCGTCGATGATGGTGTGCTGCAATCGGTTATTTTATAATTCAACCACTTAGTGCTGGTTCCTCAGTAGTGATGCATAAGGATTCCAAATGGAAGGCCAGCTGGGACGGTTTCAAGGAGAATAATACAGTTATGCAAGGTAAGTTGTGCAACCTCCCCCCATTCCCACACTATTAGGTTTAAGGTAGTACAACCCTATTCACGTTGGATTCTCATAAGACTGTAGTATCCAATCTCCCGGATTCCGGTTCTGGCGAATACCGCCCACCTTGACTGAACCCTGGTCCATTACTATAAGCATAAGCCCTATATCGCTGATAGCTCCTTTTATTCACATCTTCCCCCCTGATTATACTCCACGATTCCCTTATCCAACCTTACTTCCCATTCTAAATACAGGTCTTTTCCGTGCTCGCCAGGGCTTTGAAGACAGCGAAAACCCTCTGATCGCCATGACCCGGTCTATTACTGACCGGGTGTCGGATACCTTCACCTCCATTTTTTCCGAGTCCGAATCGGCCCAGGCCCTGCGTATTTTTAAACAAACCCTGGACCCCAGTTTCAACGTGGGTCGGTTCCTCCACGAAGCGCGCGAATACATCATCCCCGAAGTGATTGACGCCTATTTATCTAGTGATGTGGACTCCCTGAAAATGTGGTGCTCCGAAGCCACCTTCAATGTCCTGTCCGCCGGTATCCAAGCTCAGATCCAACAGGGCTTGGTTAGCGATTCCCGGGTACTCGATATCCGCCGAGTCGATATGGTCACGGCTAAAGTATTGGAAAATGACGTACCCGTGATTGTTCTATCGTTTAACACCCAGGAGGTCATGGTTTTCCGGAACCGGGTGTCGGGTGAGATTATGTTCGGCAAGGAGGACCACATCGAAATGGTCGCGTACGCGATGGTGCTAACTAAGGATCCCGACGATCTGGCTAACCCCGTTACCAATGGGTGGAAGGTGTTGGAGATGGCGAAGCAGTTCTCACGCCCCACCTGGTAATTGCCGTTCAACCCTCCAAAAAATTATTAGAAGGTGGACTAACGTGGCGCTGTAAAGAGGGGTGTGGCTTATGAGTCCGGTAATTGGTTTTATTTAAGCTATGTGGCTCCCTTTTCCCCAATATGGTTTACTATTTCTTTACTCGCCCAACTACCCCTTCTTATTTGATTATTATTTCATAACAATTCTTATTATTTTTATTTGTTTCAGTTTCAATATATACGTTTTGATCAGCCTTCAAACAATATTGGTTTTGACATAATTTAACCCATACGTGGGTGGATGGGTGCCAAGATAAATGGATACCCCGCCGTAAAAGATTAGAAGTAGATAGAACTACTGAGCCATCACTATACCTATGAAGGCCGTCGTCGCCGGGGGGATACGGGGAAAGTGTGTCGAACCTGTGGGATGGAACACTGGGCTTCGCTGGGCATTGCTGGTGGTGGGGGGTATCTAAGGTGTCAGAATGGCCGCCACTGGCGAATGATTTAACCGCTAGGTGTATAAACTGCAGGGCAGGTGTTTTATTCTGGGATTATCAATGGTTTATTTTTAATGAACTAAATGGCGGCCCAGCCTGGGTATCATCGATGCTATACTTCCGGATAAATATCATGGCCCAATAGTAAAGCTGATCAACTTGGCCGCTCTGGAGAATGGTCGAGTCTGTGAATCGGTGGACAGCAGTTGAAAATCCACTCTATACGAAGACACATTGCCTTTCGACATTCCGGTCAATCGAAACTAGTTGATCAAGAGCTACCTTACTCTGATTTTAAGGGAAAAGGTCAAAACGATTTCAATTCTGTCAATAATTTATTGGCTCACTCGCTTGTTTTATCAGAGAGATATATATATAATTATTTGCAGTATACTAATTTGGGACGATGGGTGGCTCGGCCCTGCATTAATCTAAACATGCGAGCAACGGAAAGTCTGATATAAGAGCGGTACATGAGTACAGGAAGCAACCATGGTGGAGAATGAATGCCCTAGCAATTATAAAAAAAACCCCAATGTGAACGTATCTTATCGCTATAGTTGAACAATGTATTTGCGCCACAGACTCTCCTATTATAGAATTCGCCCTTTAAATTTGATCACGGATGGGGGAGGGGCTATTGAGTAGGCCAATTGAGCATGTGGGAGCCTATAATAGTGTTCCCTCGTCTCACATTCTCGCCCCATCTGAAAGTTGGCTATTTGGTTGTGGTCACTTTATTATTATTGTTTTTCTTGGTGTGGGTTTTTGAGTCCCCCCCCTCTCAGTGGGTTATATGGGTTCACAAATCAAACTTGTGAAATTTTAGGAAATAAACCAAAAACCTGTATTATTCAAAATAAAATTATGTACTCTAGTCACTGTTGTTGAAACCGCGAGCAATAGGGGATATAATATCGTTAACCAATATTTGCAGCGGCCTTTATATGACTCCCACACCCAATACCCCAATTCACTCTCTCCCTATATATATATACCTGAGTATTATATCTGCCTTTAAAATCACTTAAATTCCATGGTGAAAAATACACCCGATGGATGCCCAGGTGACTAGGTGCCATGCAAATAAGAGGAAATAGGGGCCTATCTATCAATAAGAGATGCTCCGCTTGTGGATATGGGTGAAATCTAACCCGGCCATATTAAGGCACAAATGAAATTTACAATGGAAAGCTGGCTGGGTATTTCTCAAACTAGTAAAATTCAATCCAGACTGTGTTATCTTTTGCAATACAACTGAACCGAGCTTTTCTTCCGTAGCATTCTAACCCAGATCAGCTTGGCAGTATTGGTCTATGCCCACACCAATGACGTCTAAGAGAAGCACTCACCATATATTATTCGACTCCACGCGCGCCAGCACCCTCTCTCCTGCCGGCTGGTTAATTGGTGCGACACAGCTTTGGTTACCAATGGTAGTTAGGACCAACAAAGTGTCGACATCGAGGAGAGATATAAGTGGAATGTGCCCATTCTGCTTGGGAACTAGGTAATATAAGAATAAGGCGAACATATATTACAACGCTAGATCCGATAGCGTACCGCATTATAGCCAGTGGTTGGGGAGTCTCACGATGTTCACACATGCCCACTTAAATATTAAGCCCAGCAAATGTCGCCATCCAATCCAAAAGGCCCAATAAAATGTGCCCACACACTTTCAGCAACATGTGAAGGCCCACGCACCTCATATGGGCAGCCCCGCTAAAACTACCTCAAGTACCTTCTCAGTGAAACGTCTAGGCAGAAACGTCATCCTTGCGACCCAGTCCATCGGGCGCTACTTCTCCCGCTACACTATTTAATAATAAAAAAGTAAACCATAAGATTATAGAGCCTCTTAGCGATCAAATTGGAATATTGGCAGACATGAATTGCCGCACTATCTCGCTGTAAAAGATGCACGGGAAGATTGGCAGTGCCAAATTATTACCTCAAGACGCGTTAGGTTGATTATTTCGAAACGACATAAAAAGCTGATAATTTAATGGCAATTTGCACTGGATCAGAGGCTAACCAAGATAGTATGATTCGGATGCACTTCGCCGTTGTAAGATTAGTTTTTAAAAAAGGTCCGTAATAAATAAGATACCGAGAAATATCGGTTTTTAAAAAGTGGATTGTGTGGGAAATGTTTTTTTCTTTTTTAAACAAAACGAGCATCTTGGATTAGAATAATGCTCAGGTCCCACCGAAAAAAAAATATAAAAAATATGCATTATAGATACAAGAATTAGAAAACGGGAAAGGGGGCTAAGTGAACGTCAATATCTACTTGCATAAGCCATGCAATGAACTGGGCTAAGCCAAACTCACTACACGCAGTAAATGGGCGAAACTAGTGATTAATAAGACGCCAGTGATAGAAGAAGGGTGTGATTAGATGTGGACGATGACACGGTACTAGAGTTAAACTACACTACAAATCGGGAATGGGTAGTAAGCGTATAGCAAGGTCAATTTTCGTGCATCATATCCGTATCATGCCTACTAGATCGACCCCCGCTCTCCTTGCGTACGGAAATCTTAATGCCCTGCTTAACAAAGCATTTGGACAGGGGAGTCGACTCAATCATACCAGGGAACTTCTTGGCCGAGTAGACTGTGAATGGGTCCGAGAATACTTGGAAGCGCACACAGTCCTTTCCGGAATTGAGCTGATGTTGGGATGTTCCAATATCAACGAAGGAGAACTTAAGAGTGAAGGTACCCTCGGTCCGAATGGACAGGTCCTGGAATATAAAGAAGATACCCAATTTGCCATCAGTATCATACAGCTTGCAGGCTGAAGTGGCGGGTGACCCGATGAGGTTACGGATTTCCATCATTTTGGAAGAATTCCGAGCGGAGGCGACAAGTCCAGTAGAAGGCGGGGAGATGGGTTGTGGCCGAGGATTAGAGGGGGAAGATAGGGGGGAAGATTGAGACATATCGTTGGACATGACAGAATACATTGGCCCGCTACCCGAAGCCCCGGGCGATTCGTCCCCAGAAGCGGTTAGATTTTGGCCAAGAGAAGGGTGAAGGACCAGATTCTGTTGGGTTTGTCGGTCAGCCGACCAGAGATCCACATGGACAACGAGAAACGACTTATCAATGGACCTAGAGGGAATGGTAAAAATAGGGAGGGGGGTGAAAGACGTCAACAGTAACCGTATATAGCACGTGGGTGTGAGTTTTTTTCTGTGTTGTTGAGAGGGGGAAGCAAACATCCGATAGCAACGGGATTGTTAGGATGAATTAATAAAAGCGGAGGGGGGAACAGAAGGCGGAATTGCACCACACTTCAGTAATACCGGTACCCCGTTTAAAGTGTGGCGAGAAGGCGAGTCAATGAAATAGTATGCCATATAAACCTTCCGAGCAACCGGGAGGCATATATATAGGTGAGAATGGGCAGGTTTGAGGTGCGTATAGTGCATCCCTTTGGTAAATCAGCCCATACCACTCTGGTAGCATACAACCAGTTGGATTTAATCACGACCCCCGGTGTGCCTTTAAATAATAATGATAATGATAATGATGATGATGATAAAGGCGAATTCTTTAACCATATTTACGGACCAATATATCAGCCATTGACAAAGAAAAGTGCAGCGTGGACCAGGAACGCCGCTGATAATAAATGGCCTGTCTCAAGCATTAAACCGGCGGGGAACAATAAGTGGGAGCTACTTACTCGGTGTCTACAGGCTGGTTGTTCCGGTCAAAGGCTAGCAGTTTGAGGATTGGGGGAGGGGTACATGGCCGACGGTCCTTGTCCCCAAAACCACACATGCGGGCACGGATGGGTTGCTGAACAATAACCAGCTCAAACCGGTATTCGTGATACTGTGGTAGGGTCTGAAGAAAGGACAAGAGGCTGTTCATTCCCCCTTCGGAGGGGGGGCCAGCATCACTAGGTCTTCTATTAGCAAATTGAAAGGGGGCAGGCCCCAGCTCTGGGGATACTGACAGGGCATCGGCAGCCATACCGGCCGGGTGTGGCCGCTTGGAGCCGGCCATCACTGCGGGCACTGAGAAGGAAAAAGTAGATAAAGGAAAGGGACAAGGATAATAAGAGTGTGGGCACCCTGGGAGAGGTTAGCAATACCCAATAAAAAAACTTAAGCAGCCAAGACGTCAAGCAGTGAGAGAAAGCAAGTTGCTGACATACAACAGATACGCACCACCCCCAAAAAAAAAATCAGGGCAGTGGGCGAAAGGATTCGAGATAGGGGGAATAAGGGATAGTACGACGTGGAGCTGCGACAAAAAAGAACGGAGGAAATAGGATAAAAATAGTGGAGCCGAATTAGGAAGTGAGGGGACATGGAATGGGGATATGACGCACTTGGGGGACCGGAAAGAGAAAGAGAGAGAGAGAGAGAGAAAGACGCGGAGCCCACCTGGAGGAGTCTTAAGGAGGAGGAGGAGTGCTTAATAGATTTATATAGGCAAGTGATATTCACTGATTCAGTCTAAGAATGTGACGCATTCCAAGCCGAAGAAAAAAGGGGAGACAGAAATTCCGAATATGCCCACTGATTAAGTACTATAAACACCACCCCCCAGAGGCATCTGAGCCAGAGGAGATACTGAGAATAATATAGTCTGAAAATAAAATTATCCAACGATAATGAATGAAAGACAACGTGGGGTTGGCTACTCAACGTCGCCACTGAGTGGGCGCCGATTGGATGTCGTAGGGAAGAGCCGATGGCAGATGGTTCGTGGGGGGGCTCCGGGACATGTACCGACGCGGACGAGAGGATATACAATAGAAGAGAGGGGGATATAGCCACAAGCTTGGGTCTCTTCTGACGTGGCGAGGAAAGGGGGAGGGGTCCAACAGAATAGTGCACCAATGCAAATAATTAGGCAGGTATGCGGGCCCGGGGCCAAAGAAAAGGGAGAATGGGGTTGACGTGGCGGGATGATATGCACCCAGGTCCCTCGGAAAACAATCAAGCCAAAGGCATGGGTAAGTCAACAACAGAGGATTCGCGATACCACACGGATTCGACGACCGGTTTACTCAACAGGGGCCAGCAGGAGGACGATCGACAGAGCGAGGGATATAGAGAGAGCGAGAGATAGAGTGAGAAATAGAGCAGGAACCAGGGCACAAGAAGAGAGAAAGAGAACCAGACTTCATAGAGAGCGGCAACGTGCTCATTTATACCAAATTTAACGACAGCCGCATACAACGAAATCTGGATGTCACGCATACAGTGGAATGGGGTGAGGTCACAGTAGCATATAGCCAGAGGGGAGAGGGAGAAAGGGAGTGGGAGAGACAGACAAGGGCGGGGGAAGTGTGCTGTAGATTGATTTCCGACTGGGCATGCTGCTGCCCTTCGCCTTTCCTCCGACCAGGCCATGTGTGTCAATACTTGCATACAGCACATGTAACACCTCCCGGTGGGCTGGATTCTCTTTCGCCTCTCCAGCCATCAAGCGAAACGGATGCAGTGTGTGTGTGGCTTGCGAAGACCAGGAGGTTCAATGACCAAGGAATATTGTATAGTAGTGGTACTCATGCTTACGAATATTGACATTGACATTGACACATACCCTTCTTTCACTTTCCCCTTCACATCATGTATTATATATTACTACATCCACTGGGGCTATTCGGATGAATCATTGTGGGAGATGGCCATAGAGGAGGGGGGATTGGGTTATCTTTGGCCCTTCACACCCCTCCCTTAAATTGGCCAGCTGTGTGCCCCCGTCCCTACTTGCGGAGAGAAGAGCATCCTGGCCCACTCTCCTTGATCCCCTCTTCTCCCCCATTCTCCCACTTTCCCTCCAATCTGACCATTCAGTACCATCGGCCCTTATAAACGACAGACCGTGTCAATCGGACCAGCACACCGATTCGCCCTGTCAATTCATCTCAATGAATGGTCCACCCCATACCAAGGATGCGGTTTCTTCGGCCGTAGCTAAATTTCTCTCCCCTGCTCTGTCCTCGACCCCCGCCCGTGGATAGTTGCTAACAGCTGGTGGGTGCCTCTTCCATAAGAACTCCAGTATTTACCAATTACTCACAATAACGGAGGTATCCCAAATCACATCCAACTCCACCCGCCCGCGGCTCCTAACCCATACATATACAATATACCTTCGCCTAATCCAAATTAACGACTGCAACTTTGCAATCCAGCAATCTGGGGATCATCACCTTCTCCATTTTACATTTCTACAGCCAATAATTATGCAGTGTCTCGAGTCATTGATTAGCCGATAAGACATTAACATTTACCCTTTTCCGCCATAGTCCACGGAAAACCAGTTAATGGTTGACAATAAAATGCAGCTAGGTTTCCTATCTACTTCAGGCCAATTACCGCCCTATATAACATATCTAAAACCAACCAGCTTACATTGTAGCAACGCGAGTCCAACGTAGTCTACGGGTCTGCATAATTCTACTGGAGGGGGAGGGAAATCGTAAATATAGTCAATCAGTTAGTCAAGTTCGCCCACTGTGTAGTGACAATCCTTTCCCGGACGCCTTCAGCCGCCTGGCGAGCCGATTCTCTCACATATGGTTACCATATCTGGGGGCCCCTACAGCCCCAGTCTGCCCCATTACCAGCGGTTCCACTAGTTTGGTGAGCGCCATTGACAGGAAACATACGGGGGTACGGCTAAACCCCCGGGGGCCTGTAATCCCACGGCATTTTTTTATAGTAAAATGAAATAGCCTATTTTAGGCATAATTGATGAAATAATCCCTGTTTACGTCAGTCTGGTTTTTGGTGGAATGGTAGGGTATTCATGGTTTCTCACTCCCACTCTTTCGGTTGGATTATCTGGCGAGACTTGTGACTAGCTAATTAATCATTTTCATCCCGCTCAAATACTGCCTACTCGGCTACAGTTATTTTAAATTATTGGATAGATAAAGCGTGTACATGCCCTTTTTAATTACAGCAGCCCATTGCCATTACACAGGAGGCGGTGGCTGGGTAAGTGATGGATGATGTGTCTTGTTGGTCATGGCCACCCAACTGCCTGGTGCTGCAAGGCCCGAATTCTCCGGGGCCAGTGATTCGTTGCCGTCCTTCGGGTACAGTTTAGGGGGGATATGTACGGTAGGGCATTCCTTATTTGCAAATGGCACCAATAAAGGCGAGTGAATGTACGAATGTTTGGATGTATGGGCGGGTGTAAGGTGTGTGTGAGTGTGTCATACCACCACACTGTCAGATTCCTTTGGTTACGAGCAAGTGACCATTTGGTAACCCGAGAAAATAGGGTGGGAAGAACATTGCCCGCTTTTGGACGATATATCTATATTTTGTTGTTAGGTTTTTTCCCCTCCTTCTTACTTCGATCTAAAACTCAATAGCGGACTCCATTATTACCTGCATCGAATATTTTGGATACCAGTGGTTGGTATTATTTACCACTGTATCCCTCCAGTACCGATGTTTCCAATTACCGGTCACGACTTGACTAATTTGGCCATTTGTTTACGTTGGACTAGTGGAGGGGGAAGAGTGGTGGAAGGGGGGGGGAACAAAAAGGAAGGGGTGAATGAGAGGGGGGGGACCACCATGAAACATGGCATAAAGGACTGGATTACTACTGGATCATGGAAGCAAGAATCCTAAATAGAAAGTGGCCAGCTTCATTGAATGGCGGAATATTCGGTTACTGACCCGGACCTTCTCAGTGAACCCCCCCCCAGTCTCCTGCCTATTTTTACATTCTCGTTGAGTTCTAAGCTATATACCCTTGGGCTGGATTTCTCTCACAAGCTCCCTCACTACCACGGAAATCAACCACAGCATGGTATACCTGTATTATTGGTATACCATTTCCCACCGTTTGGCCACCCTTTACTTGGACACAACTTTCTAAGTGGTATCTGTTCATAATATATGATGGGGTACGTATCCATATATATTTGAAACATGCCTACAGCCCAGTTCTATTCTACCTAGAACTTCAACTTAATTTGCATTAGAAGATTAGAACTCATCATTTTATCCAATGGTTTAACGGGGTTTAGCAGCTGTCAGACAGGTAGTGTTGAACCTTGGTATGGGGACAATTGCCTTACCGTATATATCTTTATATATTATGGATCATGCATGTATGTACTAAAACAGGATCAAGGAAAGAAGCCGGGAGAAAACCCGGTTTAAACTGATAGGCAATGTGGCGGAATTCCCTCCTCCACTGAGACTCTCAGGTAAAACACGAACAGTGTGAACCCCCGAGGTAAATCTTTCAATGTCGAAATCAGTTTAGTCCAGTCTCCGCGGAGAGTCATCTAGGGAAAAATCGGGTATATATTCCGACTTCACCATTTGAATTGCCAAAGTGAAGTCAAAAATATACGAGAAGGCGATTCGGGAATCACAGCCAAAGAGGGTCAATTGGGGGAGCCACCTATTGTTCCTGGGTGTCACATACGGTCTACGAAAATAATGATGCCCGTTTTATTATATTGGCATTGCTAGGCTAGTGTATATAAATATTAAAGTAGTCCATATGTACGCTATCATGCGATGTTATGGGAGGGTAAATAATAATAGCTGAAGCTAGTAGGTATATAATTTGGGTAATGCCTGACATCCGATAGAATAGGCACTCAAATCGGAGTTCAGGTGGCAAATAACTGATGACCAAGTCCATGTGAAATAACAGTAACAGGGATTGGTCAGGCGGAAGATAGATAAAGGGGGCGGTGAGTGGGAGTGAAGGGAGTATGTCGGCCTCACTACTTACTACTCGCCGCCATAAACAAAAACAAACTAGGCCAGCGGGGAGCAATCCCAAATACTTGATATTAAATACCCGGGAAGAAACCGGGTCGACCCAGCCACCTATTACCAACTCAGCATGGCTGGCTGTTTAACTATGTGATTAGCTATCATATTAATGCGCCAGGCCAGTTTGCTGCTGCTGGTGGTGGTGCTCGGACGAGGAGTCCTCGAAGTGCCATTTGATGTTAGCCACGCCGAGATGGATTTCACTGATGGCCTCAAAAGCCTTGGGGCTAATGAGCAAATCGTTGGGGCCGCAGCCGTCGCATTTATCGGAAATCTGAACCCGCACGGAACCGCGGCTACCTTCGACCACCAAGTACCGCCCGCAAATGGGGGCGTGGTTGGGATTGGCCTGGTGACCGTAGTGGGAGGGACCGACACCGGCTACTAATTCGTGGGCGCCGCGCACTTGACCGCAAGCGCCGGCCTTTTTCTCGGGGTAGAAGTAGCGGGCCACACCTTCGTGGTGGTGATGGGGGCGGGTGTGGTGACCACCGTGTCCCACCGATCCGAGACTGTGGCTGCGTTCGGGGGTCTGCTGATGCTGGTATTGGTGCTGGTTATCCTGATGAATCGGGCTGCCGGCGTGGTTAGAATGGTAGCTAGGTATGCGACCCAACTGGTTGGAACTGGAACTGTGGGTCTGGTGGATGGGATTGTGGTCCACATGGCCGGTACTGTGGCTGTAATGATGCTGGCTCAGGTGCGGGTTATAGTGCTGCTGATGGTTGGCCGAGTGGCTGAACCCCGATTCATTATGGTTACTGGGGTAGACATTGTGGGTCTTTTCGCCCTTGGGGTGCAGAAGGTTGGACAGGGGATTATGGCTCTTCTTCTCCTCAATGATATGGCATTCACCGGGGTGTTGCTGGCAATACTGGGGGTCGTGGTGGTAATGCACCTCTTCCTTCTTGCCGTGGGGGTGGAGAAGCTTGGAAATTGGGTTGGTGCTGGGCTTCGTCTCCTCCACGACGACGCATTCATCGGGGTGTTCCTGGCAGTACTCGGAAGTGTGTTGGTGGGGGTGGGCGGCCGTCGATGCTTGTTGCTTGTTGCCGTGGGAGCCCATGAGCTTGGACAGCGGGTTATGGCTCTTCTTCTCTTCGGCGACGTAGCACTGCTCGGGGTACTGCTGGCAGTACGCGTGGTTGTGGGCCGGGAAGCCCGCGAATCGCTCATGCACGTAATACTTGGAACTCTGGGGGCCGTACTGGTTGCCCGACTGGACATGGGAGACGATCGGTTCCGACGACGAGCCTAAACCATGCTGGTAGGAGTGGGTATTGGGATCGTTCGTAAGAGAGGCGAGGGCAACGGACAGTGCGCTAAAGGCGACGACAATGGTGGCAGAACCGAAACGCATTTTGGATTGAAGGAGGGATGGAGGGGTACGGAAACGTGAGATATAATTGGGGATAGCGAGAGAAGCCGGCGAACAGAAGCTGAACAAAGATGGGATGGTATTGGGAATGGTTGATGAACTTAATGATTATAAAAATGAAGTCAGCCGGGGTCTTATTTATAAGGTACCCATTTGATCGGGGGACGGCACAGCGGGATAATCATTAAAGCAGACTGTTACCGTTCTCCGGTATGGAGATGTGCAATATGAGCCGTTCCGTGTTTTGAAGAGGATAAAACTACCTTCGGAAGGAGCAAAATGGCGCCCCAATTCGGCCCTATCCCTATGGACCCGGCCTGCTTTAATTGTCCATGCTAACATCCGAGTATCTCTATACGACGGGAACCGGGTGCACTTTCCCAGACCATGGTTACATTAGCCAGGGTGGATTCGGCAATGTAGGATGTTGCCCTTCGCTTTGCCCTGTACAACCGAGAGGACGCCACTAGCCGAAGGGGCGAGGAAATAGAGGCTACTAGCGCGCCCTTTAAGAGACTATACCCCTACTGCCAGGGTGGATCCTATTGACTACCGACTACAGGGGAGCCATAAAAGCAATGTTGCTATTTCAGAATACACCATGATAATGGGAAGTCCCCCACACGAGAGAGATTGGCTGGCAGAGGAGGTCGGGACAGAACTGAGGTAACCAACCGGACTAACTAGTCCGCGTGAAATGCGGACATCGGGACTATGGCCGGTAGGCAAAAATGGTCAAAGTAGAGGGGTACTTTTGTGGCGGGGTGTCACAACAGTCTACACCCTTTTCTTTACATGGGTGGTTTAGTCGATATCTTTTGGGGCCTTGTTATAAAACGAGGGGACGGGAATGTCCAAGTGGCTTGCAAGGGAAATAAATGCCCCCAGTACCGTTAAAAATAACGAGGGCTACGGATATTTTTAACTCCTGACCCAACTTCACCGAAGCCGGAGCTTTACTGAACAGGAAGCCCAGAGCAATACTGCGATGACCGAATTGGTGCAACCCTTCGTGGGTCATTCGACGACACTGTGTTCATACCAGTGGGAAAACCAAATCACTGGGGGGGCAATACGGGGGAAATGTTGGTCATAGTTTTGGATCTTTAGCCTAGGCTATTCCGAAAGCCTAGGCAATAGGGGGGAGGTCAGGAACCAATGGGAAAAGAATGGATAGAAGAAAAGGCGTATGGGAAGGGCCAAAGAGTCGGTAAGACAAGGCTGGCACTGTTGATTACCATCTAGGCCCGAGTTTACCACTGCCCTTTTCCTTCATACTCCCTAGTATTCCATCGAAGGGACAGTCGGCTTTAGTACAACGCTTGTGCTTGGGAAGCTATGCCTTAATGTTGGCGGCTGCTGTTGTTTCTTTATTTTTCTTACTCGTCTTCCTAACTGTTAAAGCGAACTGCAATGACGAAAGCAGTACCGCGGTGTAAATACTAAGATGTGGCGGAGCCATGGGGGCGGCTTTTCGGGAAAGATACAGACAGGAAAGTGGTCTGGGTTTTAGAGAATAGCCATCCGGTCATTGGGTGGATATAGCGTTGAATTCTTATACTTTAAGCCCATAACGAAAGTGACTTCATTCGAACCAATGAACTGGTCACCGAGGTGATTTGCAGTTCCACATTACAAAGGCCACTGGAGGGGGGCGGGAATATGCGGAAAGGAATAGAGGGGGGTCAACGAATACTTCACTCGCAAATGGGTAAATATAGTCAAGCGACTGGTTTAAAATAGATGCTCCGCCTAACTATGAAACTTTGTGCGAATGGTGATGTTTGTGGCCCAATCCCACTTAGATCTTCGAGTCCAACGAGCTACGTAAGTGGCGAACTGTACGCCGTGACGTTCGTCCGTTGATGCTAAACGGAGCCATAATGTAGTAAATCTACGTAAAGGATGGGCTGGTGATGGTTCCCAGCTTTAAACGGACCTGGAATTAGGGCAATGGCATGTCCCATTCCGACCAAGCTACGGTCGCTCTTGGGCGGCAGAGAGGCCGAGGGAAATACTGGCAAGGTTGAATCTATCGGCAATGCCACCTAATATTCGCCTTATGAACCAAAAGATGCATCGCGTAGCGCAGTATGAGGTGGATGCCCCCCTCTAACCCACCTCTCCCTCGTCGCTGGAAAGGGAACATCATCGGAAACTATAATCTGATGGTGTACGCACAAGATGGGGTTAATCACTCTGAGATTAAATGGACCATGCGGCGCGAATGCATAGTCAAGCGGGCCATGAGCAGTCGATAGCCAAAATCGGTCACCCTCACGAACTCGGGGTATAAAATAGAATAGAGCACGGCCAATCACCGGCTCATTAAGTCTTGATATAATACCGATTAGTTATCTATACAGTATACACTTTCTCCGTTCAGTAAACCACGGCAATACTGGCCCTCCTTGGTTTTAGCCTAACAGCAATACCCCGGTTAAAGTTGTTCCTGTGGTAACGGTTGTCCAGACCACCCTTGGAGTACACTAGGGTATCTAGCGGTAAATCCCGGCATATATAGGACACGATGTGCCGGGCCAGTAGAAGCCGTCGATTGGGTAACTAGGATACTCACGGCCTGAGGCCATATTTATAGTGACCCTCCATAGATTATTATCTTGGAGGATCCCCTTCCGCTCTAAACGATACTAAGTATCTACTTGACTGATAAACATTTTAGCATCGTAACCATACAAACACGCCCGGCATAAAGTATTAAGAGCCGATACAACACAATTGACGGCCCGTATCAACACTAAAGAAGGGTGGCCCTTACGCCGTATCAAGTTTAGAGCAGTGTTGACAATTGCTGTGATTTACAACCATTGCACACTTCCCCCCTTTGGCTCTACATATGTCCCCCTCCTGAAGACATTGTCACAGAACTGATATTAAATATTTGATGGTGCAAAAACAATGGAGCACGGTTGACCGGGTTCAGCTTAAGCACTGGGAATATATAATGTAGGATTATTATTTTTTCATTAGGCCTCTGCTCCAGTGGACCACAGCCCTGGTAAATATTTACTACAGAAATCCATAGACACGAAGTAATTTGTTTGTACCGAGAAGGACACTCGGTGAGGTAGGTAAAGTCACGATTATCGATGTTACCTCCCATTAAGCAAGGGGTGTTTCTTTACACCGTTGTTTCCACCCGCGAAATGAAGAAAAATCAGTCAGGCGGGATACTTGCTCTACAGCCTACTTGGAATGGGATGGCAACACTGTGAGGTCCAGGGGACATCAAGAGGGAGGTGGATATATACAGTTCACGAGGTGTATTATAAAGGGTTTTCGTGCCTCGACGAATGCCTTCGTACGGCGAGTTAATCTAAGCATGGTTGTATTCGCTATAACAGCCCCTCGTCTCCGTAAAAATGTAACCTACTATACTAATCCTGTTGATGCACCGTCCGTTGTCCAAACCGCTTACTTTTTGTCCATCGATAGAAAACTCGGCGATATTTAGTACTATATGTCTCGTTCTAAGTAATCGTCCTCCTGCAGTATTTTCGGCATGGCCATTGGTTCGCGGCCGATTATTTTTTTGAGGGGGGTTGGTTGGATGTATGCGTGGCCGCTATTCGATTATTTTTTTCACCCGTTTTTTCGTCCAACAAGACCAATTACGTCCCACCACACTCCACCGCCACTTGAGTCTCTCGCCCCTGGATGATGATCTCCTTTACTCTATCCTATTCTGGGTTTTTTTCTTCTTGCAAGCCTTTTCCCCCTCCTCCCTCCTTCAGAGATCTCAACCACAGCTCTCTTCGCTTCATTTCACTTCACTGTTCTTCTTATTCGGTTCCTTGCCTCCATTTCCTACTTCCCCCCTCGACTATACACCATGAGCCGCAACACCCTCTTCGTTGGAAACCTCAGTTTCGATACCTCCGAGCGGGAATTGGAGCAGGAGTTCCGTCGCTTTGGCGATATCGTCCGCTGTGAAGTCAAGGTATTTAATCCTTCCTGTACTCAGACTAGTTGAACATTGCATATATAGTTAGTTGGTCGCGAGCTCCTTTAACCTTTGATCAGAACGAGCCGAACCCTCACTTCACCACAACTAATATCAATCCCCCTCTTTTACTTGTCCGTCAAACCCATGCTACATTCGCTATCATCCCCAATAGCGCGGTAAGTTCTCCCATCCACTCCTCTTTCCGCCATTGTTTTCTTTCCCGTTTTAATCCCCCCACCATAACATCATTTGTATAGATCTTCAACTCACCTCCTCCATCGTCTGTATACACCCACTTCCCCTGTTCCTTTTTGCAAATATATAGGTTTCGCTTTCGTTGAATACCAAGAAGCTCGTGATGCTGAAGAGGCCTCTCGTCGTCTCCACGGCATTAAGTTGAACAGCCGTTCCATCACCGTGGAATTCGCCAAGGCTGATTTGAGCCGTCGGGGCCGTGACGGTAGCTGCTTCCGGTGTGGCCAAACTGGCCATGTAGCCCGCGACTGCCGCGAACCCGAAAGTGACCGCAGCCGCGGTTCCGGCCGGGACGGCGACCGTAGTCGTAATGGCCGTGATGGTGACCGCCGTGGTCGCGGTGGCGATCGCTACGACGACCGCCCTCGTCGCCGTGAACGTTCCGGTGAACGTGACAACCGTCGTCGCGATAACTCCCGCTCCCGTTCCCCCTCTTACCGTCGTCGCGACCGTAGCCCCGTCCGCCCCCGTTCTCGTTCCCCCGCCAACCGTCGTATGAGCGTTTCCCCCGCCACCACCAGCAACGAGCGCAAGGAAAAGGCTGCTCCCGAGGAAACCAAGGATGCTTCCGATTCGGCCTCTCCCAATGTTCAGCAGAACGGTTCCCGCGACGGCGAGAACTGGGAGTAAACTCACTCATTCTCCTTCCCCCACTAGCTACTCTCTCAGGTTCCGCTGGCGGGGGGAGGGGGTCAACATGTACTTGAATTTTTAATTAATTTTCTGTTACGCAGATGTCAATTTCTATTTCACTCGTTACCTCCAGATGTCTCTCTCCCCTTGTTCGTTAAAAATATCCCTGCCACTTCGTTCCCTACCTGTGGGGCGGGTGGCGTCGGTTCAGGAACATCCACCGGAATCTGTTCCGAGTGGGGATTTTCCCCTCGTTTCTTCGCTTATATAGCACAGACCAATATATATTTTCTTTTCGTATCACTATTATTACTCCGGTACTATATTGTTTTAATCGACTCAATTCTAACTACACCTGATTCGCCACGGTTGTTCACGGTCATTCGATCCTTTCACCGATTCAGTAGCGGGCCGTCCCACTCCACACCATTGCATCATCAAGCCAATTAGTGTTCGTTATAAACAAAGTCACTGCCAGAAATAGGGATACCGTTAGCTCGCGTCTGTAACAGCGGAGTCCGATTAGTAACCTACCTATAAGTTGCTCATCGATAGGAAACCGTGGTTCGGTAATACCTCAAGTATGATATCCCCCCTCTCTCATCTACCCTTCAAGCACCCCATGTTTTGTATCATTCGGGAAGGCCACATGTCCAAGTGTATAGAGGTGCAATCTTTTCGTGTATTGGGGTCCGAGGAATCCCGTAAAGCTAAAGGCATGGCTGCAGCCTCCCTCTCTATATCGCTGAACTAAAAGCCGATGCCCGGTCTGCCAACCCACATTTTAACAAGGTCGACGGGGGACCATTCAGCTGGATTAGTCATTACATCCGAGTGGTACGCTGAATGAGCAAAGTATAGAACCGGATATCCGGCCTAATTTACCATCTTCGGTGGCACTATGCTAAGTGCATGCGTAATGTGGCTTAACTCTACGATGCAATCTAAATTGGTTTGGCTTTATTTACAGTTGGTAGTCCACTACCATTCTATTCTATAGCTCTCGGCAACTAATACACTAAGGTAATTTCAATTCAAATAGATATATTAATAATGTACATTAATACTGCCCCCTCCCGATGATGATATAATTACCTACCTAGACGCTTTGTTTTTGAAGTTCGTTCTAAGCATCCTAGTAGTGGACATTTTGATCTACCGCCATTTGCTTAATTTCCTCTCTACTTGTTACTAGTGTTTTCTCTTTCATTCTTGAGCGATACCGGTCGCATGTCTTGGAGTTATTTAGAATTTACTCACTCTACTGATAATACAATCTAGAAATAAAAATATATAAAGTAAAAGCTATATGCTATAGTTCGTACTGGACAATGAGATAACTACCCCTTCGGGAAGAGGGGCGTCATCCCAAAATATATACAGTTGGCCATTTCAGACCATTGTTTCCCTTTAAGAGAATTGGTGGGCGAGAGATACCATGCAACTAAAATGGACAACAGCCGACCAGGGTTTCTCAAAGGGCCTGATTGAAATGAGCGGGTTCGCTGTGGGGTTGTTTGTTGGGGGTTTATTGATGGGTGGTATATTGAGAGTTGCTATGAGGGCCTCATTGTGATATTGGTAGTTGCAGATTCAAACCCGAATTTGCTTAAACGAAGAGTCGAGTACCCTATTAAATTGTTGAAAAAAATATACGAGATCATTGGAGGGGGGCGTCGCTAGCCACGAAAGGATAAGTACGCGTTCGCCAAATTGAGCCAGCACGGGGGGTTCGATTTGAGCGCTATATCAATCAGAAATACGCGCACTTGGCATTAGGTTCCAGCGAAAGGGATAAACCTACTGAGGCTGCGGACAACTAACCAACTAAATTTCGGCAAAAATAAGGCATATAAATCTAAATGATATAAAACGTGGCGGAAGGACGGTGGGAATATCTTAAAATGGGGGACGATGGTGTAAACATCGACAGCACCACGTAAGACCACTTCCCGTTACCTAACCAAAGAAGTATCTAGCGGCGGTCATGGCGGTCGTGGTGGTCGTAACGGTCGTGGCGATCATGGCGGTCACGACGGCTGGGCCGTGGGGAGCGAGAGCGCGAGTACGAGCGGGAACGGCTACGTCCCCGGCGGTAGGGTCGCGGCTGGTAGTGATTATCACGGCGATTCCGAGACCCAGTCGGAACCCCGGCGTAGAAACCGGGTGTGGAGTTGCGGGGACCATCGGTCATGGAAAAGTCTACCCGAATAATACTGCCCTGGAATTCGGTGGCGTTAAGCGCCTCGCGAGCCTCAGACGCACTTTCGATGGAGTCGAGCGTCACAAAGGCAAAGGCGTTGCGACGGGAATTTCGCTTGGCGATGATGGCGACATCGGAAACTTCACCGTAAGGGGCGAACAGGTCCTCCAAATCGCGCCGGGTAGTGCGGAAATTTAAAGCAAACACCCCGAGGGTTTTGCTTTCCTGGGTGCTCCGGCGGGCGAAGTTGTCCTGATTTTGGCGGTCGCTGGGGGCGGACCGACGGTCCCGGTAGGAGCGCGACGGCGACCGGGAGCGGTAGCTACGCCGGTCTCTGCTCACGCGACGACGGGGAGAGCGCGAGCGACTGTAGGCGCGGTTACCACCCTGACGGCTATGGTAGCCCCGAGAAGGCGAGCGTGAGCGACGACGGGTGTGGGAACGCGACCGGGACCGGGGTCGAGGGGGGGTACGGGAACGCGAACGCCGGCTGTTACCACTGACGGAACGAGCGACAGGGGGGCTACCGTACAAGGGCTGGGATTGGCGATCGGAACTCATGTCGCGAGCGTGGCTGCCCCGACTATAGCTCCGGGAACGGGAGTAGGAAGCCGAGCGATGGGACATGGGGCTACGATCACGCTGGGCAGAGGTGGAGTATCTTTGCACGACATCCTGGTCGTTACTGTCCTGGAGCGTGAGAGGCTCAGACGGGACGATACAGTCGAATTTACCTTCGGTCATGATGAATCTAAATACGCGCTTTTGAGGAAACGGTGAGTCGGTAGTGGGGGCTGGGGGAGAGCTATGCTGAGTATTGTAAATGAAAAGATTTCAAGAAAAGCAAAGAGGAAGAAAAAAGTTAGAGAGAAAAAAAGGTGAAGCAGGGGGAAGGAAAACACGAGTTGAAGGTATTCCAAAAAAATAAAGGAGGATAATACAATATATATATATATATATATAGCATATATAATGGCAGGTTGAGGCGCAACCGATTGGAAAAGCGAAGCACAATAAAGAACACAGGTATTACCACAAGCCTACAGCATGGATGAGTGAGAGAAGGGGAAAAGGGCGATATAATTAGGGAACACAGCCATCCAATTAAAAGGGGGGAGGAGTGAATGAATGGGAGGACACAGCAGCAGGCAAAGGAAAGGATTGGCGCCAATACGTTGGTTGAAACGGACGAAAAATAAAGGTAAAAAACCAAAGTTGAATGAAGGTAATAATGACAGGCGGCGATCCAGGTTATTATATATATCCACAGAAGAGGTTTCCCTCAAGCCAAGGAAACTAGCGCATACAGCATACAATGAGGAAGAGACGGAATAGAGAAAGCCCTCCAGTGGCTGTGCCGTTGAAAAACATCCACGCACGCATTACTCCTCCTCCTCCTTTCCTCGTATTATTCGATGGTGCGGGGGGTGTCCCCTCGCTTGAGTACTCGTGAATAACGGACCCCGCCCCTCACTGCCTTTTGTTCGAGCCTGGAACGACTAAAACGCCCAATAAAGCACTACTCTACTAGACACCGCCGCCATCCGCCTTTAATGATTATAATAATATTTACTATATTAGTATGTCGCCTTAATTGAATTCCTGCGCATAGTAATCATTATTCTCGCCCCATTCCCCATCCGGGTCTGTCTAAGCCTACTCAATAGGTGCGACGACTAGTTTGAGTTCGGCGGTTACCAATACCGGTTCGACAATACGAAAGCCCTCTTTCTATACACCCCGTTCATTATAGCATGCCCCTTTAAACGGGATTATTCATTATCCCTAGTGAACTTCCAAACCAGGAAGATACGGTGAAATGATTGAGTTTTTCCATGTTCAGAGACACCACGGGGTGGTCAACCCACCGTAATCACACGAAGTGGGGACGCACCTTATATTATATCAACGGAGAGGGTATGCGAGGGAAGGATACTCGTCTCTGAGCTGTTTACTTGGCTCGCTAGCAGCTGAAGGACATTTATTACCCGTTCGGGGTTCCAGAAACTCCCTCCACTGGGGCTACTATACCACGCCTTACCAGTATGAAAGCAATTCGTGGACCAGGTGCTGTATTACAGCTGGAAAACCAAGTTGCCACCCAGCCCATTCATAGGTGGTGGTAGTCCTGGCGCATGTACAGTCTCTGTCCTACCAGTGGTGGTAATGGGTCCTCCACATACTACCACCACCAACTTCCCTCCCCTCCGCTTAGGCCCAGCTCATCCTCCGCCACGGACCTCTTCCATTGGTATTTTTCCATTATACTCTATCTCCATTGCCCATTTGGGTTGCCAAACCAGCCACTGTTCAAGCGGACATTATATACCCAGAGTCTGTCGTCCATGGCCACTGGTCGGCCTCAGTTCGTTAACGACACGCTTTACCACCACCACCATCCCACAAAGGGGACCCCTACCCTTCCTACTACCACCAACTAAACCACGGCTGCGATGGCCTCCCCCGCGACCGGCGGCGCCAGCTCGTCGTACGAGCTACAGGACCCCACGGCCGTCAATCCCCAAATCTACTGCCCCCAGTTCGTTTCCACCGAGGGCCCCTACCGCCTACGCACCGACCTGTCCTACGAGTCTATTGTCCTGAACCATAACACCGCCCAACTCAACACCACCCCCGCCATGGCCCTAGCGAAATCTATATCACTGGTCTCCGTGCGGTTCCGCGGCCTGCATAACTCTCCCGGTGGGGGGGCCGCCCTGCGGGAACCGGGTTCCGCCGAGAGTTTGAACCAGCCTCGCCCTAAAACTACGATATCCTCCGAGGGATTGGCCCCCGGCCATTCGATACCCCAGTCCAATTCAAATAGTAAGTTGCCCGAACCTATGATATATGGTGCAATTCACCTTTGGTTGCTTTTATTCCCCCCAGCCCTATTGGATATACTACCCCTGCCCTTCAATTGCCCTTCATAACGGACGCAGCGGCTTTGGACCGCTCCCGTTTGGTTAATTGAGCCGTGATTCCGATTCACGGTCAATGGTTGGCAGACAGCAGCGTGGGGATATAGGGCACCGTTTCCACCCCACATTTGTCCAGCGATTGATCGATTTGCGGGTAAACAAATACAGTACTAAACACCTAATACACCTAAACCCCGCGGACTTGGGGGCGCATTTAACCTGTATTCCATAGCCGGCGACGATACCTCTTTCTCCCAGTCACTGCCCCTCCCTCCGGCCCACGCCGCCTCTCTGAGGGCCAGTCCAACCAAGGGAACGACCATCTCCCCCAAACTCCCTGGCCCGGGACCTGTCCCATCCCCGACCGTATCTTCGACCCTTGAAGGGTCCTTTACTAACCCATCAATGGAAACCTCGTCGGTCACTGCGGTGGGTAGCGTGCGGGACGGCCCTGCCTCCGTTTCCCGGACCTCAGGTCTTCTCCCGGCCTCCTTCCCCAATACTATGCCGCTCCCTCACCCACCACCATCCTCAACAACAGCAGCAACAGTATCAGCAGCAGGAGTAGCATCCAATGCAACCGTCTCTTCTTCCTCACCTATCCCATCCGCCGTCACCACGAAAAAGAGTGAAGAAGATTCCAACTTTTCTTTGTTCCAATCGGTCAAACTTAAAAAACGCTCGAAAAGCTCCAATCTCTCCAAAAAGGACAATAATTTTGTGGCCCAGGTGGTTTGGAACGACCAGCTGGCCGATATTCTATCGCAACGACAGCACGAAGACACCTATTTCTTCTTCAATACCGGCCGGTCATTCTTCTGGGCTGATTTGGGCTACCGTCCGCAGGTAAGATATATACCGAATGGAATGTCGGCACTTGGCGGTACTATCGCCTCTCATCTTTATGGGCGATGAAGGTTGAAAGCATCCGCTGTATTTCATGCGGGGCTTTATCCGGCTTTTTATCTGTATGTGAACGGCCGAATCATCCTATTATTTGGGTGGTGTGTTTCTCTAACGCACCGTTCCACTATATATATATATATATATTCCTCATGATTATTAACCTATGTTCACCAACCCCCCGGTGGCCATCAACTAGGAGCCGCTGGGCCGCCTGGATCTATGCAAAGCCCTTCCCACTTGTCACGATGTCAATATGCTTACACGCAGTGGCTCCAGCCTGGATGTTATCATCGGCTGCGCTACGGGGGAACTCCTTTGGTTTGACCCCATGACCCAAAAACGCAGCCGCCTCAACGCCCAAGGGATCCTCAATAACTCCGCCGTTACCAATGTGCGCTGGATCCCCGGTTCGGAATCGCATTTTATGGCCAGCTTCCAAGACGGGGCGGTCGTGATCTTCGATAAGCACAAGGAAGACCACGGCAATTTCAACCCCCAGTTCGCCATGGACCCCATGCACCCCTTGCATATAGCGAAACCGTCCAAGACGAAATATAATCCCGTCACCTATTGGCAGGCGAGTAAGAAGGCCGTCACGGCTTTCGCATTTTCCCCCGACTGTCAGCATGTGGCGATTGTTTCCATGGATGGGCGGCTGCGTATAGTGGACTTCCTTACCGAAACGTAAGTATGGTGGTGGCCCTGCATAGTGTACTAATTCGGCTGCTGTTTTTTTAACCTAAGAAAGGCGTCAGCCAGTATGCGGGGGTGGCTGCAAGGGGAGGAGGACTTGGCAATATACCTTCACCCTTATCATCTCTATCCTCTTGAACCATTCAGCACACTCCCCCGACACATGTGTACTAAACCAATACTGACTGAACCATCTACCTCGCATCCCCTTCCTCCATTTGACCCTATTTTTAGCCTCGAGGATACTTATTCGGCGTACTTTGGGGGCTTACACTGCGTCTGCTGGAGCCCCGACGGGAAATATATCTTGGTAAGCCCATATCACATAGGTGTTAATTTACCGTGACTCAGTAGTATTAGTTGAATGCTGGCCCATATTATTGTAGTAGCCCTATCTTTTAGTATAACCGTGATACGTATTATATATATTCTTTTGAACCCACCCGTAATATATACCACACTGTATTGTTTCTGGCTTTGGGGCGGCAGACGGGGGGCCAAGACGACTTGATCACCATTTGGGATTTCTACGACCAACGCATCCTGGCCCGTTGCCAAGGACATCAGTCGTGGGTTAATAACGTTGCCTTTGATCCGTGGCGATGCGATGAAACTAATTACCGTTTCGGCAGTGTGGGTGAGGACACTAAGATTTTATTCTGGGACTTCTCCGTCAGTGCGCTCCACCGACCCAAATCGGTAAGCTACCACCGTTATCCCTCATCTAATAGACCAAACTGCTGTAGGACTGCTTTATCGGGATCTGGTTAGATTTTTATTTATTTCCGAATCTTTCATGCACACGCACTCGTATATCTACACACACACACATATATATATAATAGGAAGTCATTAGAGCCCCCCATTTATCGCTTCACTCAACGCTAATGAGAATTTTCTAACTCTTACCGATCTTATTAATGCCAATGGTCTGTTCATTTTTTTGTGTGCTATAACTGGCCGATCTATAATAACGCCTCCTATATTAACAATATCAGACTGCGGTACAGTTGCGTCGCATGAGTAGAGCCAGCAGTACATTCCACCCCAACTCAGTCAGGTCCATTCCCGCCAAACACGAAAACGTGTTCCATGAAGTGACTCTACGCAACGAAGTAGCCATTCTGGAACCCATCATGGCCCAGAGTATCCACCGGTACCCCGTGTGTTCGGTCACTTTCCGGGACGACTCGGTGATTACGACGTGTCGGTCGGGCCATATTAAAATATGGTCCCGCCCGGATGTACCGTTGGCCGGCTGACCTGGCCTCTCACTCTCTTTCTCTAACCTCATCACGCTATTCTCTGCTTTCATTTTTTTTGGCAAATCTTTGGGTCGCATGACTTGGGGCCGTTGGTTGGGCCGCATTTTATATTCTATTCAATCTTCCTATCGCATTATAAATAACATCGTAAATAATAAGTGCCGCATTTTTTTATACACCCCCTCGAGTCGATAAACGTGTAAAAGTCTAGATAATTAATTCGTTAAACCAGGCCCGTCCAGCCAAGAGAGTTCAATTGGTATTTTTAAGCCTGCGGATATTTAATGTGCATAGACAAACCGGAGGAGCGTTTGCTGCCAAATCATACCCCAGTCACAATGATGTGCGTTGCTTAATAGGGCACTAAACGCGGAAGAATGCCGAGAATCCGCTCTACCCGAGTAAATTAATAATAATATGACTACCCTACCCCTTATAATACTTCGAGTAGAGAAATATACTCGTCTATCCCAGACCTGGTGCTGATACCACAATAACTTGCTTATAAGGATATATAATAAGGGAATTTATTAGCTATGCCCCTCATTCCCCGCCAGTAGCGAGGGGGGCCGTTTACCCCAACCGACCAGTAATAGAGAAACAACCCTGCCTTTGATACACCCATACTTATCGTCCACATATTCCCTCATCTAGTAGTTAACAAGCAGTTGGGGATATGTACTACCGTTTCCATCCCACTCTCATTTAATTGAACTTTGGCCGAGCTCTACTCGTGCGCAGGGTTGCGATGTATCCATTCGTAGAGGGATTATTAAATCACCGGTGCCAGTTCATTATCGGAAGGACCTTCCTTATTTACACCCGGCTCCCACATCGTTCTGGTCGAGTCTGGACGAACTCGTGGCCTTCGTAAGCTGCTCGTAGTTTAAAGCAGGTGGGTAACGGCCCAAGCACACTCTACACCCGGCCTACGCTTTTGAAGCAAACTCCCCGCTTTCTACAGTAAACCAGACCACCGTTCTGCTGGTACTACTGATTCCCAAATCCCGCTTATTCACCTCGCTCTCCCCCCCATTCTCCACACGCCCAGCTCTTTAGCCTCTCGTTTCTCTTTCTCTCTTTTTTGGGTTAACTAGACTTTTTACCTCTCCGCTTCTTTGGACATTGCGCCATTCATTTGATCTTATTTATATTATCCAACCCTATCCTTAGCATGCTGTCTCCCGTATTCCGCCAGATTCCCAAGGTAAGTGGGTTTCCCAACTCCCTGCAAACCCAGTGGGCCTGAAGCCCCCGATTAGCGGAGTCCTTCCCTCTAATGTAGTACACAGACCCTCTCCCCAATCTAATTAGCGCAGGTCAAACTAACTAACTGACTGACCCATGCCCCTTTACTGTCTTTGGAATATCCCCCCAACGGTGTGGCCATGGCACGAATCCCCCTCTCCAATCTATTTTCCACGTCACCACCAGGCTTCCTACCGGGGCCTGTCCTTGAAATATGGCCAGCCCTCCGTGACTGCCCCCCTTTGGAGACGCTGGAACTCCTCCGCCACCACAGGTAAGCACCCGAATTGTGGATTCCCTTTGGCACTTTTCCGTTTAGTATCGGTAGACGACCCCGTCGATAGAAACCCACGAACCTCCTTACCACCCAGCCTTTGCAGCCGATTCGCCGTAATTTGGTTGGTTATATCACGATATTTGTCGCTGGTATCCTCTATAATATCGGATACGACTCCTCCCTTTGATTGCTGACTAATGCATAATGTGCCAACCGCTGCTTTTCACCGTCGGTACCATACTATGTAGAACACGACGTTGTGGTCATCGGTGGTGGTCCCGGTGGTTACGTGGCCGCCATCAAGGCTGCGCAATTGGGTCTTAAAGTAGGTGACACATTCTAGAAGTAATATATGGACAGTCTATTCTCGAACTGCACTGCCCTCGTATAAAAGTAACCAAGCTTTTTTTAGGCGAGTTAATCTACCAGGATCACAAGGGCCCATTGACTCATTATCTATAATTTCCTATTTGCTCTCTAACCATACCTCGATGTCCGTGAATCATATTCGTCCTACCACATTTACCTACCTAGACTGCCTGTATCGAAAAGCGCGGCGCCCTCGGAGGTACCTGCCTGAACGTTGGTTGTATCCCCTCCAAGTCCCTGCTTAACAACACCCACCTTCTGCACCAGGCCCAGCATGATTTTGCCAAGCGCGGTATCGAAGTGGGTGAGGTTAAGGTGAACCTGGACCAGATGATGAAGGCCAAGGAGGACTCCGTGTCCAGCCTGACCAAGGGCATTGAGTTCCTGTTCAAGAAGAACGGCGTGGACTACGTCAAGGGCCACGGCCGCTTCGTGTCTCCCACCGAGGTGCAGGTCGACCTGCTCGAGGGCGGTCAACAGACCCTCAAGGCCAAGAACATCATCATCGCCACCGGTTCGGAACCCACCCACTTGGGCGGCCTGGAGGTGGACGAGACCCAAATCATCACCTCGACCGGCGCCCTGTCGCTCGATCGAGTGCCCGAAAAGATGATCGTCATTGGTGGCGGTGTGATTGGTCTGGAACTCGGCTCCGTCTGGAGCCGGTTAGGTTCGGAGGTGACCGTGGTGGAATTCATGGGAGCCATCGGGGCCGGTATGGACGCCCAGCTGGCCAAGGCCTTCCAGCGGACCCTGACGAAGCAGGGCCTCAAGTTCAAGGTCAACACTAAGGTGGTCGGAGCCGAGAAGAAGGACGGTAAGGTATTCCTCAATGTCGAGTCGGCCAAGGGGGGTAAGGCCGAGGTCATGGAGGCCGACGCCGTGCTGGTGGCGGTCGGCCGTCGTCCCAACACCGATGGCCTGGATGTCGAAAAGGCCGGGATTCAGCTCAACAACCGCGGCCAGGTCCCCATTGGTGACCGGTTCGTGGCATCGACCGAGCACCCCCACATCCGGTGCATCGGTGATGTGACCTTTGGACCCATGTTGGCCCACAAGGCCGAGGAAGAGGGTATCGCCGCCGTCGAGGATATTGCCGGTGGTCACGGCCACGTCAACTACGACGTGATCCCCTCGGTCATCTACACCCACCCCGAAGTCGCCTGGTGCGGTAAGAACGAGGAGCAGCTTAAGGAGGCCGGCATCAAATACCGGGTCGGTTCCTTCCCCTTCTCCGCCAACTCGCGGGCCAAGACCAACGGTGATAGCGAGGGCCTGATCAAGGTCATCAGCGACGCCGAAACTGACCGTATTCTGGGTGCCCATATCATGGGTCCCAACGCTGGTGAAATGATCGCCGAGGCCGTCCTGGCTATGGAATACGGCGCGTCGTCCGAGGATGTGGCCCGTACCTGCCATGCCCACCCTACTCTGTCCGAGGCCTTCAAGGAAGCCTGCATGGCCGCCTACGACAAATCCATCCACGCTTAAAGTTTTTTTTTTAATACTCTATACGCTACTTCTTCTTGGCTGTCTCTCTCTTTCTCTTCCGTTCGTTTGAGTCAAGGGGTGGAAACTTTTACCTTTATCTGTAGCTGCTTTTAATTTTTCACCAAATGGGCCTTTGGATGGCTACTCACGCATAGAGAGCCCCGCATCCTTATAAATAGCAGTACCATTATTTGGCTGAGCTCCACCGGTCCGTTTAGCAATATCCAATTTATTAATAGTGAACCGCAAGTAGTCGAGTGTACATATCACACCAGAAGTGTATGTGTTATCAGCCGTGTTCTATGCTATACCACGGCTGGCGCGCCATAGTGGCCGCATTTAAAGACTCTCGCACCATTTACCTGTCCTGTATAATCTGCGTCTTGGACAGTCGATTTATTGAAGAATATAAAATTCAAATGAATGGAGTAGATTATTTAAATTGACCATATTCTAAATGATCCAATTCTAGTGCTGGTGGACTATAAGGAGGAAGGAAGCTTGGGGAGGTGAGGGGGCGAATTGAGAAGAAAAAATATACAATTCCGGCTGATCTATAAATAATCTTGCTGACGAGGGGGTTTGCTAGGGTTTCAATCCGGCCGACGTCAAATCTAGTAGATAGCGGTGGCACCGCCCGACTATTAAGGAGGAACACACAAGGCATTTGAACAGAAATGTCATGATTCGTATTCCACCAACCAATATCAGCGCCAAAGAATATCATCAATATTAGGACTTAGGAATTAGACACAGGTACAGAAGCATGGTACTGGAAAGGAGGGGGGAGCCCTCTTAGCAACTGTGGAGAGGTGTAATGTGACATTAATCAGGACAGAGATTCGTGAATTGAAAAATACCTCAATGGCCTCCATTTCTTCGGCGGTGGGGCCCGCGGAGCGGTACCGGGAAGGCAGCTCGCTGTATTCCAGAGCACCGGAGTGGGCAGGCGAGGTCGGGGGTTTGGTAGACTGGGGAGCCGCGGGGCTAGCGGAACCGGGAGCACTCGAGTCTTTTGGTTTGGGGGAAAATCAATCAATATAGAGAGTAGGATAAACCGCGACAGATAACATAGGCGCATATATGTTTATAGTTAGTGGAAAGCTGAGTAATTGGCGGTCCCTTCCTCTCCCGCCTATTTGTCGGGGCTGGGCCAGCAATGTCGCATAGTTTTGTCAATAGGTTGACGATATAGGGTGTCTAGTCCGTCAATGGAGCAAGGGTTGAACCAAGTGGGGGGATAGACTTACGGGTCTGGGGCAGCAAACGACGGGGGCCCAGGAAACGAATGAGGGGAACGTGCTTGTGCGGGACTGTCGCAGCGAAACGAGGCAGAGTCGGGAGCATTTTGGCGGGGTTTGTATAACTTTGGGTATAGCTGGGATGCTAGAATCGCTGGGTCAATGGACAAGGTATTATATAAATAATGATATTATTACTATTATTATTATTATTATTTCTAGGTGTAGCGAGAAAGAATCCGCCGACTAGCAATGTCAAGGTTGCCGGAATGGCTGTTACAGAGAACCGGTGAATGAGAGAATGACGGGTGGGGTGGGTGAACTGGGTCTTTGGAAAGATAAGTTCCCTCCCCCCTTCAGCTAGTTGGCTGCTGCTTCCTTACGTGCCTGCGCCTCTCAGGGTTAGAGGCTTAAGCAAGGCAGTGGGGTGTGACGCAGCATAGATAAGTGACGAGTCATTAAGGGAGTTGACAGCCATTAGGCAAGGATAATCCAGCCATCCGGGAATTTGTCGTGGAAATATAGCCCCAGTTTCCATGGTTTTTGATACTATGTTAATAGCGGCTGTTTTAGGGTATCTTTAATGGTGGGCTAACTATTAATATTGGTTAGAGGGGTGCTGTTTTGGCTGGGGAGGTGGGGGGGGGGGTTGGGCCTGATAGATGTAAAATTGCCTTAGGACCCTCCCCCCTCTCCTACTCATGGGGTCCCTCTCGATCCGTTTAATAAGCAGCACCTTAGCTGGTATGTATTCAACGGTAAGGTCTGAGTGGGAGGGTTATAGGGTAGGATGGCGGAACTATATGGTATGGGCTACTACTGTTAGCTGGGCGAGTGAAACCCACCCTCCCTCAGTCTATGCAGCACAGAAACCTCGTCTCTCACCTCGAACGAGCCCCACCCACCCTCTTCTTCAACCCATTAGGAAGGAGAGAAGGCCAGGTCACGTTGAAAATAACCAGGTCAGGTGACTTGGTTTATGGCTCGGGGCGTACGGCACGGTGGCTGGTATAATGAGTGTGTTGTGGTGGGTGTGGTAGAGGGCCATTATAATAGGGGAGGACTAATAGTTAGGGATGAGAGAAACGGGGCGAAAAAAATGGGCGGAAGAAAAAAATGGGAGAGAGTATGGAAAAGGCCATCCCGCCCACACTAACCCACACATGCTGATAGGTTAGACTTGGGTGAAAGAGGAGAGGGGAAAACGCAGAGACCACAAAAGTCCTCCCGCCCATACTAAACTAATTAACGCTCACGAAAAAGACCCAGCGAGCCGAACAGCGCCCTCCCCTGACTTCATACACAAAGCCCGATCCAGCCCGTCAACTGATCTGATCCTCCTTTTTCCTGTCAACCTTGGCTTGTTATCAGCTGAAGATCCTCTCTTCCTACATCTTGCTCGATTCCGGTCCGACAGCCCCTATATCCGTCACCATGCCCGCTCTTGTAAGTCCCCCGAGCGACGATCTCACCGATCCTCCGTGGAATCACCTCCCTGCCTTTTAGATTACTTCTACCAATCCTATCACCATACTACCACCACTCCGATCTCGCTCTCTAATCACCCAATCCCCCCTACATCATACCACACCACACCGTACCCCTTCTCCAGAAGACCGCCAAAACCACCACCCGCACCTACTTCATCGACTGCAGTGCCCCCGTCAATGATTCCATCTTTGACGCCGCTGCCTTCGAGAAGTACCTGCACGATCGCATCAAGGTCGACAACCGCACCAACAACCTGAGTGGCCGCGTGACCATCACCCGTTCCGAGGAGGGCCGTATCACCATCACCACCAAGGAGCGTTTCGCCAAGGCCTACGCCAAGTACCTGGCCAAGCGGTTCCTCAAGAAGAACCAGCTCCGTGACTGGCTGCGCGTCGTCAGCGTCTCCAAGACCGGTTACCAGCTGAGATACTTCAACATCAACCAGAACGTCGATAACGAAGAATCCGACGAAGAGGAGGAGGATGATGCCTAAATAACCCCACTACTACTTTAAACAGTAATATCGTTATTATTAGGGCGACCCCGGTCTCTCTTGGCTAACCCTTCACACACCCCTTCTGTCTTGTGGTTGCCATGGCCCTCATCTCCACAATTACACACACACACACTCCCCCGCTCCTCCCTTGGCCCTCCAGCACCGCTTTTCTTGTGGTCTGGGGCCCCTATTCGGACAACTTGACCCAACTATCCCCGTTGTCCCTTTCCCCTTCCCTCCGACCTCTACGATGGGAGTTTACTTCACATCCTTGGTCACCTAACCAACCCTTCTTCACCCATATAAAAACTTAAAAATATATAGATGTTTCGGTTGCTGTACCTTTAAGTATGTGGATACCTGTGCTAGAAAATGTAATATAGGCCCAGAAGGTCGATGCCATTAATATCATCTCTGTTGGAAGGGCTTATATATAGAACAGAGGAGCAAATAAGGCTGCACCTTGCGTCGTCGTTGGACTTATTGTAATATCATCCCAAATGTGTGTGCCGACTGCCCGCGGTATATATAACCCCAGGTAAGCTAGATGGTTAGGCTGTTAAACGTTTTTAATCTTCGCTAGATATAGGAGGCGGCAGGCTTGAGTGTTAAACGAGATTTAACCCTCCCCTCAACTTTCATTATGAGCTTATGCATTCTTTACTGTCCCTTCACTGGCCATCTCCGCTGTTGAGCTTACCTAGAGCCAATAATCCATGCCCAGTCAATGTATTGAATTGGGTGTATTTACTTTTCCGAGATACTGGGCCCTCTCCCCTGTAAACATTATGTCCTTGAATTATCCTTCCATTCCTTCGTTATCCACTGCCCCAACATCGGACCATCCATTCACTGTGCGGGATTAGCCCCAAGTTGAGTATCATTGAATAATATCGACATGTATACCTACTGTATATTTACGAGGGGTCATAATAGGGGTCAATTATCCCCTCCAAATCCACGAGTAATCGTCCTAAGTAACACTGTACCGGGTGAGCGACCTAATATTTCCCAATGGCGAGGGATTTCGACCGGGCCTATTGATTTTGGGGACAAACAAGAGGGCTCCCATACGAACTATTTGTCGCCAGGGTTTGCGGTATAGCCCGATTTCTGTCACCAATTGACCACCCATTCCCTATTAATATACCGTTTTACACGGCTGGACTGTGGACTTCCCCATCTCATCATATTTAGGTCTTCAAAGGGATACTAATTCCAATTCATGGGCCGGTATACTGCTAGGGTTGGGATTGGAATGGACTGCATACATTAACGAAGTGATGGGTATGTGTTAGCTATCCATTTCCCTAGCTATAGCGTAGAGACGCCCTTCTAATTTGCCTCTTTAGACACAGCTGTGTGGTCCACAGCTATTGGGGAATGGGTCGGAGGTACCTATTATTATAATATTCGGAGTATCGCTTGAATTAGGCAGTGATTTGTGTAGTCTTCCAGTAAAATACCAGTTGACTTCATTTTTTGCAGAGCCAGTAATTAGAGGGGGAGCCATTAAAGGCCCTGCCGCTATGCCCACCTTCAGAATGGTCTTTAATAGCCCTTCTTCTACTTTTGGCCGGACATAGTATTTGTGGGAATGGGTTTGTTATATGTGGGCCTATCTAGTCCAACCCACAATGACTGCTTCATCTGCTGTCGAACTGTTTAGTGACAGTGTCCTAACTATATCTGGTGGTACTCATTGATCAATGGACATGCCTGATTGTATGAGATCACTTAACTACAATGCAAGATACACTGTTGATCTTTGCAGCTGGGTGCGGAGCTCCGGCCCAAATTAAATAGTGTACAAACCATACACATTGGTTTTGGTGGCCCTTAATTCTATATCGCAGGGAAGACCTTGCCGCCCGTTTTACGTTGTTCGGGCATCCCTGGGTTCAGGCTCGCTGAAGATGATGCAGATTATCAAGAGTAATACCACCAATATAAAGAATGATTCCCATTTTGTCAATGTCAATGATGGGCAACTCGTATCTTGGTGTGTTACTTCTTTCTATTTTATGGAGAGGGATGGGGAAGTTAATGCTATCAATCCAAACCAATGTGCTGAGATTAGTGCCTTACTATACCCTTTGTTAAATTGGGATCCCTATGTACCTAGGGGTCCATAATTAGTGCCGAATTGACTAGGCTAAAAGATATCAGGGTCCACCCTGTGTAGTGAGCACCTCACCAATTTGTCTAGTTAAACCCGTCGCTCTGCCTGCTGTAGCCTTTATTGTCATTTTTAATTTTCACTCCCCCGCCACTGTATTCTTTGTCGCTAGGGCTCTTCTCTTGTCTTTATTCTATTAAACCCAGCCCAATTGGTGCTTACGTCCACTCCTTGTCATATTCCATACCAAATCCGCCTCTTTCAAAGCCACCTTTTATAATAATATGAAGCTTACTAGCATTTCCTACGTGGTATGCCTGGCCTTAGTTGGCCTCCTTCTTCTGCTGAGTGCTGTCTCCACCCTATTGAATGATGCCAGACTACCGCACCAATGGATTTGACGGACTGATTCACTGCACAAATCTCACTCAACTGGGTGGGAATGTCACTGACTACCCTCTTTAAGCCAGGATCTGTGATCACGGAGTAGTAAGGTTGCCCAACCAGCCAAGACCACTGAGGAAAAGGAATCGGGATATGGAGGGGGAGCTATGCCACAGAGTTATAAGAAGATGTACGTAAAACTTCTGAAAGACTTTTAACCCCCAATTTACAGCCTGTATTAACATAACCGCGGCCACTAACCTAAGTCTCCGCCACACCATCCCAAATGGGCAACCCTTAAGAGCCCTTACCAACCTAGAGTGTGTATTCTATTTCTGTATGATTTACCCTATGGGTATCCCCAACATTTGAATTCCCGTATTATTTTACTAATAAACCACTTACCAATTCTTACACATTTTATTTTGCAGAGTACATCCTCCCCATAGGTAGCTATGAAACAATAACTACATATCCTCATATAACCCGTAATTGATATAATGAGTCCAGGCCAGCTAAATGATACAGAAAATTCAGTGTTGTAGGCCAATATTATATTAAATGCTAGAGTAGCTTATGCTAAGGAAGCATACTCCTAGAATTAAGAAAGGGTTATAAAGGGTGCTTTAAGAGGCACCTAATCAATGAGACACATGGTACATTAAAAATGAAAAAAATGATTATTGGGTGTTATGATATTAGCCTAATTGTAGTAGATATGGGTAGTATAGCTAAGCCTATCTTTATATTACTGACTAGACCAGTGGTATTAAGTGAGAGGGGGCTACTAAGATAGTCCTACAGTATGTTAGGAAATACTTCACCATATAGGTAGTTAGTAATAAATAAGCAGTGGTGCAATATATATATTAAATATATAAATAAAGAGGTCAGTTCATTATACAAACTAATCTGATTAAACTGGGTCAATACTTTTCCACACAACTAACCCATATAAGACCTTATTATACCATAACACCTTTCTCTGGTAACAGCTACTACTACAAATGTGTCCCAATTTCCTCTCATTGACTACTAACAAGGTCTACCCTTTATACTAAAGTATTAATCTAAAGGCCTATCCTTATCCATCAGATAGTTCTATATACAAACAACCTCCAGCTAGTCCTTTTAGAACCCTCTCCTGGATGACTCATTAGTTTTATCTAAGTGTGTTAATATCCTGCCCAGGTATAACCAGATAGTTTCCTAGCTTATAGTATCCCTATATATATACAATAAACCCTTTTATACCTATATCATTGATACTTAGTGTATAGTTAGTACTATTTATTGGGAGCCTTCTTTTAACTAACCCCCACACTTATTGAGTAGTATATTAGCTGGGACTATTCCCATAGCTATACCTAATAGAAGCCTGCCTATATCTACTATTAATGAATTAAGATTGGTAAACCCTTAACCCCACAAAACAGCCATAAGTCTATTATATTACAACTAATACACTTTTTTTAAATCTAGTTTACTCTAGTATTGGACTATCTAATCCTCCTTAACTTAGACACCTTAGTGTCTGTTCCTATTAGGCCTTATTGTACCATATTAACCTTCCCATGATTACCCCCAGTACCATGGGATCACCCTATATTGTATAACCTTTCCCCTATTGGACTTTACCTCTTTATACTAATCACTCAAGTGCTGATCCAAAGTCTCTTCTGGTTACCATCAGAGTCTTCCAGACCCTAATAGCTATCCAGTTGTCCTATTTTACAATGCCTTAGTCTTAGCAAAACCCTTCCCCCAGGGTCTCCCTTTGGAGTTGCCCCTATATATATATAACCAGGCCCCTATTGCGACCAGTTAGATTATTTAGCTTATTCTTACCCCCCCCTAGTTTACCCCTAATAAACCCTATATATACACACTACCCTTATACTAATTAGTAAGTGTACCTACTGTACATCCTTTACCTATACCTACATTGAAGCCTTTATTAGTAAGTACCATATCTGTACCTAACACTAGTGACCCACTTAGCCAAGCCCAAGCCCCATCTACCATTAGAAGCCTATCCTCAGGACTCTTGATGGACTAAGAGTAGTTAACCCAGGTAATAATTAATATTAATGAAATAGGAATCATTCTTTATATTAGTGGTATTACTCTTGATAATCCACATCATCTTCAGTGAGCCTAAACCCAGGGATGTCCAACCAATGTAAAATAGATAGTGAGGTCTCCCCTATAATATAGAAATAAAGACCACTAAAACTAATATATACAGTTTATACACTATTTAATTCAGGCCAGAGCTCTATACCCAGCTGCAAAGATCAACAATGTATCTTACATTGTAGTTAAGTACTCTCATATAATTGGGTATATCTATTAATTAATGAGTACCACCGGATATAATTAGGGTACTGTTACTAAATAGTTCATCAGCAGATGAAGCAGTCATTGTGGGTTGGACTAGATAGGCCCACATATAACAAACCCATTCCCACAAATACTATGTCTAGCCAAAAGTGGAAGAAGGGCTGTGGTGAACTTACCACATTTTTTACCTGTCGCCCCTCCTAATCCGTCCTAATCCAACCGATATAACCACCGTCATATCAGGCCGTATAGCGCCATAGTATACCCCCCGGCCCTAACCAGGCCGAACATCATTGATAGCCCTTAACCGGCCAGGCCCCCCGGAGTTCGCACTAATCACTCGTAGGTGATCTTAGTGCCTTCCAATTCCCATGGAAGCCCTGCTCAACTGAGGGCCAGCCGGTTCCAC